>JAOXYD010006325.1:0-15397 GCA_028565735.1 Pinacopodium congolense | reverse complement strand
TTATATACATAAGAATGTATATATTAATTGAACATCTCTATTACGACACTAATTCCCTCTGCATCAAATCCCATATTATTAAGAAATAAGAAGGAGGGAGTATAATTCATTCATAAGTAAGGAGGGTTCAGAAAATATATGGCTTATGCATACTCATATAGGTTTAATAGTGAATAAAAAAAATCCATAACCTAGGGGTTTATACCTTAATAGGTGAATCAAAAAGCCAATAATATAATATGTTAACTTATAATATATTTAGGAGAGTAAATGATTTTTTATGTTAAAGATTTTAAGTGACTGGTTAACTGATACTTGAATTGGTCAACCAATCATGGTACTGGTTAAGCACTGATCAATCTAATCTTTGTCAAATGTTTGTCTATTTGCATTTTAATCTTTAAAGAATTTAATATTTATAAAATAATCCTAGTTTTGACCTAATATACTTATGCTGTGTCAAAATCTATTAGTTTGGTATAGTATAAGCATTAGTTTGTATTGGCAAAGGTTGGTACAGTATATAACTCAAACATGCTCAAAAACTTCCCCAAAAATAATTTAATGCATCAAGAGTATTTTTTTAAAAAAAATTCTCAAAATTTTCCTCTTTATTTATGAAATCTATACGTAAAATAAACCTAAGTTTAAATTCACATGCATGAATTAAGTCCTTAAACACATAAGAAGATCAAGATGAGAGGTATAATGAAAAGTACATAGAATAACATATTCAATTTGATCTATCTTAATCTCTCTTTTTTATTCAATAACTTGTTCTTTATGTATTATATTTGGCTTCAACTTGTATTATTGCTTACCTTTCACATTTCCATCATTTCAAAAGAAACCATTAGTAGTAAAGATGTTCTTTCATCATCAAAATATGGAGTAAAACTACCCTTGGTTCACTAATCTCCTCCTTTTTATGATGAAAAAACATATGATATTGTAAAAATATAACATAAGATAAAGTCATCAAAGTAAATTCATCAAAATAAATACTCTCCCTAAGCGCTTGACTCCTCATAAATTCATACATCTTAGCAAAAGCTCCCCTTATATAATAGCAACTAATAGCACACATCTTCTCACCCTTTTTAGAATCATAAAAAAATTATCCATGAATGCAAAAAAATATTAATTTATTATATTGAATTTCCATATATCATTCCTAATTCCTACTCATACAAAACCTACCTCATCCATTGGTTGAGTAAAGATGTTAGTTAATTGGTAGGTTTTATTAATAAGTTTTAACTCAATATCATCATTTTGTACATGATCTCTAATAAAGTAATACTTGATCTCTATGCACCTTGTCTTAGAGCAATAGATAGGATTCTTTATTGGACAAATGACAATAGTATCATCACACATAATAGGGATCTTTGTAAGTTTCATGATATAGTCTCTAAGTTATTGTCTAAGCCAAAGAATTTCTGCACAACAACTACTAACTACAACGTATTTAGTTTATACTATTGGCAAGTAACTGAATTTTGTTTTTTACTAAACTATGAAACTAATGCATTTTCTAGAAATTATCATGTGCCTATTATACTTTTTCTGTCTAATAAACTATTTTCATAATCTACATTTGAATCCAACTAAGTCCTAATGACATAATACTACATAAATATGTAAGAATGCGCTTAATAGCTAATAAGAAATGCTTTTTAAGATATGATTGAAATCTTGCAACAAAAACACACTAAATATAATACTTGATCTACTAACAATAAGATAAACTAAACTATTTATCATACATTAACAAAGTTTGACGTCTTTTAGTTAACCTTTTTCATCCTTGTTTAGTTTAGCTGAGGTGCTCATAAGTGTTTCTAATGGCTTGGCTTGATCCACTCCAAAGCATTTGGGTATCTCTTTAGTGTACTTTGCTTGAGTAATGAAAATATCTTCCTCTAATTGTTTGATTTGTAATCAAAGGAAGAAATTAAGTTCACCTATCATGCTCATCTTAAACTCCCTACTCACATACTTTAAAAAATTCTTTACATAAGCATTCATTAGAAGCACCAAAGACAATGACATCCATATAAAGTTCAACTATCAAAATATCATTATCATTTTTAATGAATAATATTGTATTGACTTCTTCTTTAGTAAAACCATTGTTTAAATGAAAAGAAATTAACGTTTCATATTAAACCCTAGGTATTTGTTCCAAACCATATAATGTTTTAGTAATTTTGTAGACATGATTAGGTGCATCACGATCTTCAAAACTAGGGGATTCATCTACGAAAACCTCGTCTTAGATGTAACCATTTAAAGATGCACTTTTAGATTTATAATTATTTAAAAACCCATGTATAATGCAAATGTAAGCCATATTTTATAGCTTCTAAACTTAGCTCTTAGTACAAAAGATTCCTCATAATATATTCCTTGCTCTTAGTTTTATGCTTTAGCCACTGACCTATCTTTATCCCTTACTATGTTATCAAGCTCATTTAGTTTATTCTTAAGAACCCACTTTGTACATATGATTTAATGGTCTCTATATCGAGGTACTAAAGTCTATACCTTATTTCTTTCAAATTGATTTAACTCATTATTTATAGTAAAAAATTCAATTATCATCACTAAATGTTTCTTTTATACTCCTATGGTTAATTTGAGAAATAAATGCAAGGGTTGATATTTCTAATAGAAGATCTAGTAGTTGACTCTGGATAAACTTCACTTATAATTTACTCTGAAGGATGATCCTTCTTATATTTCCAATCCTTAAGAAGCTCCTCATCCTTCTTATTTTCATTACTTTGTATAACAATTTGTCTTCTTAGCTCTTGTGAGATGACTTGGTGATCCTCTTTATCCTCTTCAATGTATAATTTTTCTATGTCTTTGGATAAACTTACATTAACATCTTTGAAACTTCTCTTGATTTTAGTAAGGTTAATCTCATCAAATACAAAGTGCATAAATTCTTCAATAATAATATTTCTCTTATTAACCACTCTATATATGTTACTAGTTAATGAATAACTAATAAAAATTCTTACATTTATTTTTTTAGTCAAAATTTCCTAGATTATCTTTAATGTTCAAACTATAGCATTTATTATCATTACCCTATCCTTAGACCATGATCAATGTTAAAAGAAAAGTAAAAACAAGGTCTATTAGACCCTTAGCAAGCCTGAAATGCCAGCAAATCCCTAAATCAATAATAAAGATAAGATTTCCAAAACAATCGAACCCATGCTTATAACAATCAAATAATCCTAACAACATCCAATCCATAATTGTTATTGGTTGGTTTAATAAGGCCAATTGATCCAAATTTAATTCATAATTTAAGTTCTGTAATCGCACTTTTCTTTCTTTCAAAAATAACAAAATAACATCGATGGCAAGTATACCAATCGTAAGTAATATACGTAATATTTAAAAAAAAGATATCACTCTATAGAGAAAGCTCTAATTTACAAGTATTAGGCCAAATTAGGTCACAATTATCTAGCAACTCTAAATCAAATAAAACCACAAACTAAAATTACCAAATGAATTTGAAAGAGTCAAGTTATGCAGAATAACTTAGTTGACAAAAAGGATTTTCTAATTGAATAGAATAGGTTGGGGAAATGATATTTAATGATCTAGATGGATTAAAAATATATTAGGATGCTTTTTCTAAGGTCACTTCACTAAATTAAAGCAATGTTATGGTTAAGACAAAGCTTAATCCAAAAATTCTAATTTTCATATTATAACCCTCAAGATAAATCAAATTTTGGTTATTCAATGACTTAAATTAGGTTACTTAAGGATTTTTCCAATAAATTAGGTAGATTTCTCATATCCTAACTTGTTTCTGAACTTTATTCCAAATGTTTAGTTTAGAATAAGCATTAGTCTTATTACTTAAAACAAAGAACAACCCCTAATCATGTATGGAATCATATCAAGCACATCTTTAAATCATTTCAAAAGCATTTCCCAACCAAAAATAGATTTAGCCACTCATTGGAAGCTATAAATGGATCATTCTCAAAGTATTCATCATGTTCTTACATAAATGATAACAAAATATGGATTTAAATTGCAAAAATAGGTTAGAGTGCACTATAAACAGGCCCTAAACATATTTACAAGCTTAAATAACGTGTATGAGCTTCAACAATCCCAAAATACAACTTTAGATCTATAAACCAAGATCAATATGATAAACAATAAGAGAAAAATAACCTTAGAACCTAAGTTAATTTGATTTCTCTCTTTATTTTGTGTTTTCTCTATTCCAAGTTGCTAAAAATGTGTTTAACACTTTAATAGATATGACTGAGAGGTGCAAGAACAAGTTGGCAACTTACAACCAATGAGATTGAGAGACCCAACTGGTTTTGTCTCGACTACTAGTAAAATGACGCTTAAAAGGATTATAACAACACCATAATACCACCACCATCTGAGTCCCAGAAAAGAGTTAAACGCAGGGTGGTCTAGACCTGCTGTTTTGATCTTGCATAAGCTCTATTCATCATATTTTCCTTGATTTCCACTGTAATTAGGTTTCCATCTACAATTTAAACAATTGAGAACATAAATTATAAAATTTAAGCATAAAATATGAGTAAATTTATAACTAAATATTATGAAAAATCATATGAAATGAACTCATATCAATTCCCCCACACTTAAACTTTGCTTGTCCTCGAGCAAATTCTTCATCAATCATCAATTTCAAAATAATTTATAAACATAGGCAAATTAATTCAATTCATCCATCAATACCATTGAACAAATTTCCTTAATCCTTCATTCAATATAAGTAATTAAGAGGTTACATGTAATTTATAAAATCAAGTCACATAAGAGATCATATCATTTCATGCTTCTTCTAATTTATCCTAAATTCATAATTCCATTCCAATTGTAAAATGATTATGAACCAAGTCAAAAGTATTATCATCTTAAGCAAATCCATATCCTTAATACATTAGATATTAAAAATTAAACAAATGAATGTGAGTTTGGCTTGGTTAAGAGGTCATTTAGTCTTATTACTCGAAGATGAACATTTTGTCGTTAACATCTTTAATACTTAAATTAAATCACCTCACATCAACTAACTACTAACACCACTCAAAAACTTTAACTAATTGGTTCTAAGTCAGCAAAATAAATGAAAACATTAGTCACTTTTTTCTTTTAAGCTCATTTTTCTTCTCTTTTCTTGCTTTTTTGCTTTTTCCACAGTTTTTTTTTTCATTTTAATTTGATTTTAAACAAGAATGGTAAAAATGCATAAAAGATGTAACCATTTTCTTAGAAATATTCATTTTAAAAATGGAACGTCATAATGATGATAATGAATTAATCATCAAAACCATGAAATGAGTTGAAATCAATTGATCATCAATTATCAAAATCAAAAGCATAGCATCTTAAATTGTCAAAAGAATCAAATTCAAAAAGAAAAATGGTTAATGATATGCAGACATCAAAAAATAGTTTCCAAGTTATAGATTACTTTGAAAGAGATGATAAAATGATTTGCTAAAGAATAAATAAAGTAAATGTGAAATCATGTATCCCTCCCATAATTGAAACATTAGTCCCTAATGTTCATAAAGCATTAAGAAAGCAATAAGTAAGAGATAATGGAATGAATAGCACCCAGATGATAAGGTTGTGTCCATCCATTAAAGTAAGAATGGAGTTGTGATGAGAGACATTGATCTTGAATTAGAGCAAGCTGAAAAGAATAAAGAACAACATGAAAGCAAAAGAACACAAATACACCAAAACAATTCTCTATAGATATTTTATATATAAATCATGAATGTACCCAAAAGGGAGCATATACATCAAAGCTCAAAAGGTCACCAAACCAAAAATCAAAAGGAAATAAGTACGACCACAAAAACAAAAGAGCTTTATCCAAAACAAAAGAGCTAACCTAAGGACAAAAATAGCTAACTAACTATGATCAAGATAGGAGGGATAAGAGACAATCTTGCTTGAACATAGTCCCACAAAATACATAGTTGACTTCGTTTCTATCCACTCGATCACGAACATCATCAACTTGGGATATTATAGTATCAACCTTAGACTCGATCCTTAAAATATGTTGCTCAATACACTGAAGCATGGCTACCCGATCTGTAGAAGAAGGAGGCATAACTATAGGTGCCTCAAGTGGAGGAGAGAGGTGAACACACTTGAAAAGAAGCTTCAACCATTCCTTCCTCAGGTGTTGCAGCTGGCTCAGGTACTAGAAAATCATCATCATCCTCATGCTTATGATTCTGAAGAGGTCGCGAAGAAAGATTGTTCCATACACCACCTTCACACAAATATTTCCATTTTTTTAGAAAAGGGTAACCAATTATGGACACAGGCTAAGGCTAAACAGCAACTTGATCCTCAAATGAAATGTCTGCCTCCCGAAGAACTCTGGTTAATAAGGTTGGAAAGTGAAAATTCTTTTGCTTATACTTGTAGTGGACCACATTACAAATGCCTTGTAAAATAAAGGCAGCCAAAGGCAAACCTTCAATGACTTGTAAAATAAAGGCAGCCAAAGGCAAACCTTCAATGACTTGCAAGCAATGATACAGCTTATACAGGAGATAGGTATCATCATACCTTATCTTATTATGGCCACTCATACGAGGAAGGACATTGGAGCTTAAAACATTGACCACAATCCTCTATTGAACTGTAAGCTGAGCAGTATGATAATAACACTATCCTGGCAGCTTAATTAAGTTCATTTTAGTTCAAGCCACCTTCATGGAAAGTGAATGATCAGACTCCTCTCTATCACCTCTAACTCGATCCATTCAATGATAATACAAATCTCCAATGTCTAGGACACCTAAAAGGGCAAAAAAGGAAGCATAGGTAATAACAATTGGGATAGCATGTACCATAGATCGAACATTAAAGAGATCCTTAGCTTCCTTCTCCTCAATGTTGGCATAAAACTCACACACAAGTAACAGATAGTATGGGCTAATAAGAACTAATAGTGGGTCCTATTCCAAGGTACAGAAAACATCAAAAACATGAAAATTAGCATCCAAAGCAAGAGTGAGAGACCTTTCATTAATGAACTAGTTCAGGAGATGGCTCTCAAACCGGTTTACATTCTCCTGAGTTGAGAATCGCGAAGTGTCATAAGCTTATCTCCTTCTCAAGCTAGATGCATCTTGGAACTATCTAGGTAGCATTTTAAACCTAATTTTACATAATTTAATTCAATCAAAGACTAAAATTATTCAACAATTGAAAAATTACTAATGAACGTAAACTAAAAAAATTCTACTAGACTAGAAAAATCACCAAAACTTGAATGGAGATAATAGTGTAAAAAATTAGTACCAAGAGAAATATAATGAAACAGGAATCCAATGGTACTATTATTTTCACAAAATAAGGGTTGAATCATCAAGAAAAAATAAAAAACAAACTTTGAGATGAACAATACCCCGAACTAAATTTGAGTGATTTGGGGCTAATTTTATGTTTGTTTGGGCAATTGGATGCAAAAATCAACAAGAGCATAAAATTTCCATCAAATAGAGCCCAAGAGCACAAAACTTGGTGGCAAAATGAGAAAAAAAAAAAACACAACGATTTAAGGGCTAAGGCACTAGTCTATCACACAGGAGAAGAGAGGAAGATGAAGCTCCCAAAACTACGTCGCTTATACGCTTACCAGGGACTAAAATGGCACCTTCTGGGAGTAAAACAACATCATTATGGTCTCGCCATTTTACTCTCTAGCAGACTTAAACGACGGGCACAATATGTAAACCTACACCGTTTTAGTCTAGCCATTTAAATCTTCTACATATTGCAAAACTTCAAAATTTTTGGCTCAATTTTGCATCAAATTATCCCCAATTTAATTCTAAACAAAGATTAAGTTATTGTACATCCAATTCCTCAAAACATGCTCTTAAAATACTACAATTATAGCAAATTTGGCTAAAAAGATTGAAATTGAGAGAAAATCACTTATGACCAAAAAGGCTAAAAAGACAACTAAGAAAGAAAAACCTAGAAAGAACACACACAAAAAAACAATTTAAACAACTTTAAAAGGACTTAAAAAGATAAACAAACTAATCTTAAAACAAACAAAGTAAAAATAAAACTAAAAAAGAAGGGGAACAACTAGTTAAAACTTTAAAGAACTTACGTAAGCACTTTAAATCAAGGTAGGTAATGCTAGAGAAGAAAAGCTATATAAAGTATAAATGAAACTAAAAATTAAAAGACATAAAAGGAAAATAAGAAAGACTAAAATAAAAACAAGAAAAATTAAATCCTATAATTAAAAGAAAACTAAGGATGCAAATTAAAAAGAACCAAAATACACAAATACTTAAATAATTAAAAGCAGAAAAACCTAATGGGGATCATTGAGGAGAAAATTTTCAATATTAAATTCATTGGCCCTACTAGGTAAATATAGTTTGGCCCTTTGTCCCTTAACCTTAAATGATTATGAACCATTAAAAACTTTAATGATACCATAAGGATAGATATTAAGTACATTATAAGAATCAGTCTATCGAGATCGAAAATTTCCAGGAAATAGTTTCAAGTATGAGTTATAAATTAGAATTTTTTTAACTGACTTTGAAGTCATGAGGAAGAATATTTATGTCGTGTCTTTTTTTTTGTCCTTTCTTTATAAATCCCAGAATTTTCATAGGCATTAAAACGAAATTCATCCAACTAATTTAATTTCAATAATCTTTTCTTGTCAACTTTCTTTTAGTCAAAATTTAAGAAATTAATAACCCAAAGTGCCTTATGCTCTAATTCCACAAGTAAATGACATGACTTGCTATAGACCAAACGATACGGAGACATTCCAATATGTGTCTTAAATGCAATGTGATAAGCCTATAATGCATCATCAAATTTCAACGACTAATCCTTCCTAGATGTACTAACGGTATTTTCCAAAAAATTTTTAATTTCAAGATTAAAATTTTCCACTTGACCATTAGTCTATGGATGGTACAGTGTAGCAACGTTATGAGTTACACCAAATTTAGACAGGATGGAATTGAAATGTCAATTACAAAAGTGTGAACCTCCATCGCTAATTATAGCTCTACGTATCCTAAATCTTGTAAAAATATTTCTTTTAAGAAATTTCACCACACATTGTGCATCATTTGTGGGCAATGCAACTGCTTTAACCTATTTGCTTACATAATCTATTACAACTAAAATATACTGATTGGCATATGATTTAGGGAAATGTCCCATAAAATCAATGCCCCAGATATCAAAAACTTCACAAACTAAAATGTTTTTCAAGGGAATCTCATGTCTCCTGGAAATGTTTCCACTTTATTAGTATGAGTCGCAAGATTTTACATACTCAAATACATCCTTAAACAAAGTGGGCCAAAAGAATCCTAACTTTAGAACCTTAGAATGACAATACTCCAACTTCCTTAGAATGACAATAAGTTAATATGGATGGCACTTCTTCATAATGAACATATTTTCTAATGATTCCATCTCCACAAATCTTATATAAAAATGAATCATACCAAAGAAACCTCCTAACATCTGCTAGGAATTTCTTCCTTTATTGCTAGGAATAATAATAAGAAATAATATTTCTAGCCAAGTAATTAAAAAATTAGCATACCATAGGAAATTATCCTTAACCACTAACAGATGCTCTTTTAGGAACATTTCCTTGATATCCTGATTTGCTCCTTGTTCCATGATTTATTCATTTAGCCTTGAAAGATGGTAACCAAAAAAGTTTTCAACACCTTTTTTATCCTTGATTTAAATATCTAACTCTTGTAACAAAAGGACATCAAGTTTACTCATAAATTACTTTAATGCTGAATGGTCCGTATAAATTCTTACTTTGGAAAGGACTAAGTAGGACCTGAACTTATCAAATGAAAAGACCACAACCAACATCTCTTTTTTAGTTGTTGTATAGTTCTTTTGGGCCTTATTAGGTGTTCGGCTAACATAATAAATTAGATAAAATATTTTTTTCCTTTATTTTCCTAAGAACTACTCCTATTACAAAGTCACTGGCATCACACATTAATTTGAACAGTAAAGACCAATTTGGTAATAGTAAGATTAGTGCACTCATTAATTTCTCTTTAATAATTTAAATGACTGCATCCATTGCTCATTAAAATTAAATGTTTCATCCTTGGTCAAAAGATTAGTGAGGGGTTTGGTGATTTTGAAAAAATCTTTAATAAATCTCAAATAGAAACCGGTATGACCTAAAAAACTCCTAATAGCTTGAATTGAATTTGGAGGTGGAAGTTGAGCGATTACATCTATCTTGGCCGGATCTACTTGAATTCCCTTACTGGAAATTTTATGACCAAGTACAATGAATTCTTGTACCATAAAATAATACTTTTCCCAGTTTAAAACTAAATTTACCTCTTTGCATCTAGTGAGCACTTTCTCCAAATTATATAAACAAGAATCAAATGATGGGACACACAATGAAAAATCATTCATGAATACTTCAATACTTGATTCAATCATATATGAAAATATGGCCACCATACAACTTTCAAAATTTTTTAGGGTATTGCAGAAATGAAAAGACATGCATTGATAAGCAAATATGCCATATGGATAGGTAAATATTGTTTTCTCTTGATCTTCAGGGGCTACTGGAATTTGTAAATAGCCACTATACCCATTAAATACGCAATGAAAATTGTTCCTAACTAATCTTTCAGTGATGTAGTCAAAATAAAAGGTAGTGGAAAATAACATTTTTTTAGTGGCATCATTTAGGTTTTTGTAGTATTTAAACATTAGCCAATCAGTCACCTTCTTTGTTGCTATCATTTCATTATTATCATTTTGAATTATTGTTGTTCCACCTTTCTTTGGTACAACTTGCACAAGACTTACCCAAGGAGAATTAGAAATTGGAAAAATTATTCCCGCATTTAACAAATTCCCTACTTCATTCTTTATAACCTCCTTTATGTTTGGATTTAATCTTTGTTGAGGTTAGACTAATAGCTTATTCCTTCTTCCATAAAATTTTATACGTACAAATAGAAGGACTTAACCCCTTGATATCTGTAATGGTCCAACTAATGGCTCCTATATGCTCTCGCAGGACTCGCAATAAACTGCCTTCCATACTTTCAGTCAAAGATGCTAAAATAATGACTGGTAAATGTGATAGAGGACTAAGAAGTGCATACTTTAAATTTACAAGAAGGGATTTAAGTTCTAATTCATGTGGCTCCTTAACTAATGGTTTAGTTAAAGGCTTGATTGGCCTATCTAAAAGCTTAAATTTCTTATATGGAAGTCAACTAGTCATCTTTCTTACTTCCAATGCTCCTAGAACTTCACTAATCTCTCCCTCCTGTAAATCTAATAACTCAAAGTGAGTTAACACCTTTTGCAATAGATCATCACATAATACCACAGAAGGGTCACTCTCAACATTTCTAACTCTAATAAAATTATAACAATTATAATTCATTGGATGCTGCATAGCCTTAAACACATCAAACTCTATTTCCTCATCCCAGAGTCTCAAGACTAATTTCCCTCTATACACACCAATTAATGCCCTGGATGTTACGATAAATAGTCTTCTAAGAGTAATAAGCACCTTGCTATCTTCCTCTATATCAAGAATCAAGAAATTCACAAGGAAAATGAACTTGTCCACCTTAACCAAAACATCTTCAATGATCCCTCGTGGATAAGTGATTGAATGATTTGTCAATTGTAGTGAAACTATTATAGGCTTTGGTTCTTCCAACCATAACTTCTTAAAGATAGATAAGGGAATCAAATTAATACTTGCACCTAAGTCTATTAAAACCTTATATATTTGAAAGTTCCCTATGGCACAAAGAATGGTAAAGCTACCTGGATCCTTAAGCTTAGAAGGCAACTTCTTAAGCAAGATTGCCAAAAATGTTTCATTAAGCTTCATAATTTCATAATCTTCTAATTTCCGTTTCTTTGACAGAATGTCCTTCAGAAATTTGACGTAACTTGGCATTTGGGCAATGACTTCTGCAAATGGGATATTTATGTGCAATTTCTTGAATATTCTTACAAATTTCTCAAATTTTTTTTATCTAACTTTGCATTCTTAAATCTTTGTGAATAAGGAGTGGGGGGGCTTATATGGTTGTACATTTGGATTTGTAAAAAGTCTATGAGGTTATTCCTCATCCTTATTCTCCACTTCTTTGCCTTTTTCCTTGCTCTCTTCTATTTCTACTTCCTTTTTCTTTTCTACTTCTCCACTTTCCAACTCTTTAACACTTCTCAGAGTGATGGCCTTTACATGCTCGTGAGGATTGGCTTCATTTGCACTTAATATCTTACTAGGAAGTCTTTCTTGTAGCAATTGAGTAATTTGGCCTACTTAAGTCTTTAAAATTTTAATTAAACTTTCATGATTTTGTAATTAAGACCCATTAATCTAAATGTATTTTAAAACATTTTCTTCAAATTTTGATTTTTTAGGTGGAGGTTAGGTGGGTTGGTTCTAAACCCTAGTGGTAGAGCTCTTTAAGGGTTGGTTAGTGGTTGGTGGGTATTTTCATTCTCTCGCCAAGCAAAGTTTATGTGGTTTCTCCATCTAGGATTGTAGGTATTTGCATAAAGATCATTGCTTTGCCTATTACAACTCACATATTGGGCTTGATCAGGTTCTCTAGTAAAAGGACTACCTACTTAGCCATCTAATGATACATAGGAGGAACTACCACAATGCTCACATTCAACTTGGTTTCTAATTCCACTACTTTTAACTCCACTTACCAAATTATCTAATTTCTTATTCAAAATATGCAATTATACTAATAAAGTAATTATATCATACGTAACATGCACCCTATGTGGCTTTGTTGGATGGCGTTCAAAATTATATTGGAAACTATTGGTTGTCATCTCTTCAATCAAATTATAAGTTTCATCCAAATTTTTATTCATAAAGCTTCCTCTAGTTACAGCATCTATAATGCAACGAGTAGAGGGTGTGATGCTTGTATAAAATATGTCCACTTCATGCCAAGTATTAAAACCATGGCTAGGACACTTTTCCAACATATTCCTATATCTTTCCCATGCCTCATACAAACTTTCATTTTCATATTACACAAAAGAATGAATTTTAGTTTTCATCTTTACAATTTTTGCAGGTGGGAAAAGCTTAACTAGAAACAGTATTTTTCTTTTTCTTTTTAAGTGATTACTCAACTTCTAGATCAAATTCTAAATTCTCGGGTTTTTGTCCCTGAGTATGCATACAATATTAAATCAAACAAAGAAATAAAGCAAGATATCTAATAACTATAACTCACAAGCTAAAGAAAGAAAAACAAAACAAGAAAAACACATTTAAACACTTTAAACAATATAAACAACTCTAAAATAATCTTCACCAATTTTTCCTAATACTCCAATTATGATTGGCATCAACCCTTAGTAACGGTACCAAAATTTTATTTTAATAAGCTAATTGATACAAATTTAATTCATAATTTAAATTCTTTAATCGCACTTTTCTTTCTTTTAAAAATAGCAAACCAACTTCGATGGCAAGCATACCAATCATATGTAATATATGGAATATTTAAAACCAAGTTATCGCTCCATAGAAGAGTGTCAAATTACAAGTACTATGCCAAATTAGGTCACAATTATCTAGAGACTCTAAATCAAAAGCAACTACAAACTAAAATTGCTAAATGAATTTGAAAGAGTCAAGTTATGCAGAATAACTTAGTTGACAAAAAGGATTGTTTAATTGAATGTAATAATTTTGGAAAATGTTATTTAATGATCTAGATGGATTAAAAATAAATTAGGAGGCTTGTTCTATGGTCTCTTTACTAAATCAAAGCAATGCCATGATTAAGACAAAGCTTTAAAGCTTTATCTCTAATTACCTAAGTTGGAGTTTGGTTATACCACAATCTTAAGCAATAGGCTTTAAAATTAAGAACCTTAATCTAAAAATTCCAATTTTCATATTATAACCCTCAAGATAAAATTTTGGTTATTCAATGACTTAAATCAGGTTGCTTAACAATCTGTCCAACATATTAGGTAGATTTCTCATATCCTAACTTGTTTCTTAACTTTATTCCAAATGTTTAGTTTAGAATAAGTATTAGTGTCATCACTTAAACAAAGAACAGTCCCTAATCATGTATGGAATTATATTCAACACATCTATAAATCATCTTAGAAGCATTTCCAAATGAAAAACAAATTCGGTCACTCATTTTAAATAAGAGCTAGTCATTCTCAAAGTATTCATCATGTTCTTATATAAATGATAACAAAATATGGATTTAAATTGCAAAAATAGGTTGGAGTGCATTAGAGTGCACCATAAATAGGCCCTAAACATATTTACAAGCTTGAATAATGTGTATAAGCTTCAAAAATCCCAAAATACAGCTTTAGATATAGAAAACAAGATCAAAATGATGAAGAACAAGAGAAAACAACCTAGAACCTAAGGTGATCTTATTTCTCTTTTAATTTCGTGTTTACTTTGTTCCAAGCTACTGAAAATGTGTTTAATACTTCAATATATATGTATGAGAGGTGCATGAACAAGTTGGAAAGTTGAAACCAATCAAATTGAGAGATCCAGTCGATTTTGTCTCTACTTCTAGTAAAACAACACTTAAAAGGAGTATAATGGCATCATAATACTACCACTATTTGAGTCCCAGAATGGTGGTCTCAAGGGGTTAAACATGGGGCTCTCTAGGCTCGCCATTTTAATCCTATTTAAGCTTCATTCTTCACATTTTCCTTGATTTCCACTACAATTGGGTTTCCAAGTACAATTTAAACAATTAAGAACGTAAATTAAACAATTTAAGCACAAAATATGAGCGAATTCATAACTAGCTATCATGAAAAATCATTTAAAATGAAGTCCTATCAATAATTATGCTACAATACTGAGGTAGTTGATACAAGAGAAATAAAATGCGTGACTATGCAACTTTAAAGTAAAAAATCACCTAAAGTAAAAACATACATCAAACTCACTAAAGAAGAAGAAGATCAATGGAGTATCCTGTCACTAGTGATTTAAGTAGAAGATCTTGAAAAATAGTTTAGAGTCAAATATCACTAAAAAAAAATAATATCATGGTATGTTATACACTCAAGGATTGCAAATAATATATATATATATATATATATATAATACCACATCCACAAATGAAAATACACAAAATAATTATTTTTCATAAGCATGTATGTAAACAATCTCATATCAATATCATGTTACATAATTATCACAAATCACAAATAATAGTGGAGGATTGATGAAGGACCCTATGACATGCCCTATACCCATAGACTTTAGCTATCGGGG
>JAOXYD010006314.1:0-15398 GCA_028565735.1 Pinacopodium congolense | reverse complement strand
AGTACTATATAGGCCTAACAACTTGTATTAAAGCCTAGCTCTCACACTTTTTAATTCTCACGAATTAGTGAGTAAAGATTATGGCACTTAGTTTAAATGTACCCCTTTGTTTAATAGAGATAATTTTAAAGATTGGAAAATTAGAATTAAAAATCATTTTTTAAACCTAAGAGAAGATTATTGAAAAATCATTAAAAATGATCCTTATACACTTCAAAGCCCATAGAGAGTTTAACATTCAAGAAGTAATAGAATTGAATGATGTTAAGCATAAACTTATTTCTCTTAATTATAAAGTTATGGATATTTTGTTATGTACCATAAGTGTACAAGTGTTTAACCAAATTGCCTCAATATATGAAAGTGCTCAAGAAATGTGGCATGCATTAGAGGAAATCTATCAAGACGAGGAAAAGGAAAGAAATAACGAGAAGTAGCCCTCTTATGCTCGTGGATGACAAGGTACATACTTCCACATCTCCTTACAATAATGATGTACCTTCTTGCTCTAAATCCAATGATTAAAAAATTGGACTGGACCGGTTGGTTTGACCCGGTTAATTTAGAATTGATCGGTTTATCGGTTCGATTTCATTTAAAAACCGTTATATGAAAAAACCGAAGGGTTAAGGGTCAGACCGGTAAGTTTGACCGGTTCAACCCAGTTTAAATAACTGATTTAACCGGCTAGACTCGTTTAACCTGTTGGTCTGACCCTTTTCAACTCAATCTAGCCTAACTCACCCCTCTCCACTTTTTTTTAATTTTTATTTTAACCTACTCTTCCAATCTTTTTTTAACTTTTTAATTAATTTTATTATCTATTAAATCTATTATTTTTATTTTTATTTAATTCTTATAGGAGATTATTTATTTATTTAATAATTTGTTGTTATATATTTTTATTTAAAATAATAAATATTAAAATAAATTTTTTATATAATATAATTTTGATATTATAATTCAGTAAAAGATTAACAAAAAATAGATTAATAATTTATACATATTATTATTTTACACTGGTTTAATACCGATTTTATAACGGTTTTATACCGGTTGAACCTCTAAACCTTTAAGTCCTTCCCTTAGCGGCTCGATGTCTGGTCTGGTTTTTACAACATTATCTAAATCTCATGAAAATTATAATGAATGTGAAGTTGAATATATACTTAAGGAAATATTATAGCATATGGATGAATTAACTAAGAAAAAGAATAAACAGGTATGATAAACATACAAAATCCTTAAAAGTGTTAGATGAATATAAACTAGATAATGAGAAACTTAAAAAAGAAATAGAGTTAAAGAATGATACAAAGTGTGAAATGGAAAGTTTAGAAGAAGAAAATAGATCATTAAAGAAACAATTAGAATCAAAATGTGATGTTGATTGTTTGATATGAGAAAATAAATCTCTTATATTAGAAATAGATTCCCTTAAGGACTCTCTTGTGAAATTTACAAAAAGGAACAAAAAATTAGAAACATGTTAAATGGCCAAAAGCTTGCAAATGATAGACATGGTTTAAGCTATGTGAATGATCATGGACCTTCTTTTAGCATGACTAAATTTGTTAAAGGAAAGAACTTAAAGGAATAAGAACCTAGGCCATTTGTTAAAAAAATTTCTAGGCTTCATCATCTAGCTATTATCATAGAAAGAATCATCATGCATTTTTTTATGCATCAAGATCATCATATAAAAAGAAAGTACATGTGCCTAAAAATAGATATAATTTCTTCATTCACACACATCATCAAAATGATGCATATAGGCCTTCTACTTCACATACTCATATGAATGTTTTTAGAAATGTATATGATGCTCATCATAGATGATTATATATGCCTCATGCATTTCCTATACAAGATTTTCAGCAAAGAAGAATGTTTAGACCTAGAAATGCATATAGAACCAATATAAGAGCACATTACAATTTAATTAGTATAAATTATCAGTTTGCATTGTTTTGTGGGAATTAGTGTCGACAATTGGTATCAACTATTAATGTAGGTTGATGATTGTTTTAACAAGTGATATCTTGTTTTGAAAAAAATGGGTTTTGTTAAGCACAATAATAATAATTAGTATCAAGTTTTGTTTTCTAATAAGTGGTATCATATTTTTTAACAATTGGTATATACATGTATCATTGTTCACCAAGTTTATAATTAAGTATGTGATTTTTAAGTAATTAATCGCCTTTTAACAATAATTGGTATCATTCTTATGGCAATGTGTTTAACCATTTTTTAAATGAGTTTTGGTTAGTTTTGGCCTCTTGTTAGTATTTATGTGATGGTTTGATAATGGCATCTGTTTATTAAAGGGGAGCTTTGTTGAAAAGAAATTTTTTTTAACATCATTGAGATAAGTTATGATGTGTTTTTTACATGTATTTAAAATTGATTTGAGATGTATATTTAATATAAATGGAGAAGAAGTGTGTATCCTATTTTTATGTTTCATGTTTATTGGTATCAAAGCACTATGATTTTCATATGTTACCTATTTTATATTAGCATTTAATGTTTATACCTTTTTGTAAACTGATGTGTCTTTTCAATGATAAAAAAGGGGATAATGGTATATGTGATATTAAAAAGGGGCAGTAAATTTTTATCATTTTTTATATTTTCATATATAAATGGATTTGTTTGATTATATCATTTGTTTGTCATGTGTGTCTAATATCACGTGGTTTTGCATTCATCATAAAGAGGGAGATTGTTGAACCAAGGGTTTGTTCCACCTTTGTTTTCATGATGATAGAGTGCTTTCTACTAATGTGTTTATGGATGTATTTGTGGAGTTTGTTATCTTCGTTAAGATGGGTTTAAAGAAACAAGTCTAGAAGTATATGGTGAAGAGTTGAAGTGCAGGAATGTGAAGCCCTAAAGTTAAAGACTTCACTTAGAGTTTATGAAAGATGTGGAGATAGTTGAGGACTAAAGTTGGTGGGAGAAAAGCATTAGGAATGAACATAAAGATTGAAGATAGAAGATCAAGTTCAAGAATAGAATTTGATAGGTTGGTATCAGTGAATACATATATAAGTCTTCTCTTTGGTCTTCTTATAGGTTGAAAGGGCTCACTTCATAAATATGCATTCATGTTTAGAATTTGTATGTAGAATGCATAATCAAGAGGTTTTGTATGTTATTGATGTGTGTGAAAATCCTCTTGATGTATGAATGAACATATTGGAATGAGTTATGTGATTAAGACTTGATTTGTTTTACTTTAAGATGTATGAATTGATAAATGGATGAATAAATTTGTATGATTAATGATTTGGTAAATGTTAAGTTTTTATAATTGTATAAAATATATTAAGATATACTTTGTATTAGTTGGTTTGTGTTAAAATATGCTGAATTGGGTTAAGAATTGAATTGGTTTAAGTTTTGATTGATTGGGATGAGATTGGGACAAAGTTTGAAAGCTGTCGACCTAAAGGAAATCAATTGATCGAATGAAGAAATAAGTCGACCAGATGAATAGAATAAATATATCAACCAACCGAACAGCGAGATAGGTGGACCGAACAAAAATAAGTTGATTGAATGGCGAGATAGGTTAACTGAATGAAGTGGATCTACAACGGTCAAAAGGCAACGACTAACTTTGCAATGGAAAATTAATTTATTGTTTATGGATGTTGAGCAATGAGTATGAGGTCATAAAAAGTGTATAGATATGTGTGTTGTGTGTTGTTTATATATCTCATATGTAGTGAAAGACACATACAAACTACTTGAACATTCTTAATCTTGTTTGTGGGTTTATTGAATAGTTTTATGGTGCATTTCATTCTTATACTTTTTGTGAGCCCTTCGTACACCTTGGTGATTTAAGAATGATTATCTTTTATAAGTGTGTTTGTGACAAGGGTGGAAATTTTAAGTGAATTGTTGTGAAGGTTATTCTTGAGCATTGAAAAGAAGAGTGTTATGAGGTCATCCTTTAGCCTTAGAAAAGGGAGTAATAGGTTATTCCTTAACCTTGAAAGGTAGAGTGAAATGTTATCCTTAAAATTTGAAAAAGGTTGTTGTCTCTAACATTATACTCTTTTATTAAAATAGTCCAATCATCTTAACAGTAGAGTTAAGAACTAGATGTAAAGGAAAGTGGACCGCTCCAAACTAGTATAAATCATTTATGTTTTCTCTTCCCTTCCTTTTTATATTTATGCATTTATTTCATATTGTTTAATTTATCGTTGTTATTTAATTTGATAAATTATAATTATTGTTTAGCTTCTGCAAATAAAGAAATTAGTAAAAGATTAGGTTGAATAATTTAAAAGAAAATTTTATCACCTAATTCACCCCATCTTAGGTGCCATATAGGCCTAACACTTGTGTAAAAAAGAGGTTAAGTTGTGTAAATGAATTAAAGATTATGTGAAATGAATAATTTTTAAATGATAGGATGGAGCTTGAGGTCAAATGGTATGAATTTGTGTGATTATGTTAAGATGATATGAAAAGAAGAGTTCAAGTTTTATGAATGAGATAAATTGTGTGAATGTGAGTTAAAGAAAATGTTTGGAATATTTGAGAATTGTTTTGAGATGATTAGGATATTTATGAATTTGCTAGGAATTTATTTAGATGGGTTTTGGAATATAAAAAAGCCAATTTCGAATTAGACTAGCTAATTAAAGCGGTGTAATGGTCGAATAGTGACTGTAGATCAGTCACTGCACTGATCTACTAATGTATGATACAAATCGATCAATAATGGCAAACAAAGAATAGAAATTACTAATTTTTAATAGTAACATGAATTAAATGTATTGGAACGTTGTATAACGGCTATAAATTAATAGTTGGGAGTTTTTTTAATCTATAAATAGGTGTATTATGATGTTTCTTATATATTAAGTGAGTGAAGAATGCATAAGTATAAGTGAATTAGAGCATCATATGTGATGTACAAAACTTTTGGTTGTTTTTGGTGTAGTTTGTAAGGTTTATTTATGCATTCATATTGAAATTTTATTTTTGAGCCTCTAAATAATTGAGTTAGTCAAGAGTGACCTATTTTGAATTGTAATCTTTAGTAGTTTAAGTTTGAGAATTATGAGATTATGAAGGTTATACTTTAGCCTATTGAAAAAGTGAGATATTGAAAAGATTAAACTTCAACTTATTGAAAAAAAAAGTGGTCGTGAGGGTTATCTTAGAGCTCATTGAAGTAGGGACGTGATAGAGAAATTGCCAACAAGTTGTTGGGGAGTGGGCATAGATGTGGAGTTGACACTAAACCCTTATAAATCTAGATTTTCAGGTTCTCTCCCTATCTCTCTTACTTTCCTAGTTACATTATTGATTTTTATATTTCTTTCGCAAGTCAATAGTTTGTTTAATTGATTATTATTCCTCATATATTCTTTACGTATATTTTAGTTCAAGAACTTTGATTAATTAAGTAGTTTAGTTTTCGTAATTTAATTAAGAGGGAATTTCAATTAGGTACAATAAATTTAGAAAATTTTAGAAAGACCTAATTAACCCCCATCTTAGATTCCATATAAGAATGATCAATTAAGAAGAAGCATTATCTTTTTTATATAAGTGTTTAATCACAGGAAGCTATAGAGAATAGTCTATATATCCTCACTAAAATTATTAGAGACGCAAAGGCAATTAAAAGAAAGTAGGAATGGGACATTCATGAAAAGATATTAGTGTCTTTGGAAGACTATGTTATATATATATATATATATGCATTAAGTAGAGGTAAACTCAATAGAATATGTATGTGTGAAATGGAACAAGAGACATAACTAGCACTTTAGAGCACATATGATGGCACTAGTCAAGTTAGAGAAAGTAAATTGAGCATGTTTATACATCAAGTTAATTTGTTTCATATAGAAAAAAATGAATTAATTGCATATATATGCCAGATTCATTCATGTTATAGATTCTCATAAAGGTCTTCATAAGAAACAAAATAATGTTGAATATGTGAGAAATATTTTTAAGTGTCTCTTAAAATTTTAGGATGCAATAGTAATAGCCATATAAGAAATGAAACATTTGACCACCTTAATGTTAAAAAAAATAGTTGGGTCACTCCTCATCCTTGAGATAAGGACTGATAAGTTGCACCAAGAGGAGATGGCTCCAATAAGAAGAGGTATGTTGCTCCTAACCTTTTTAGAAGAGGGCATATGTTTCATGGAGAAGGATAAGGTACCATCATATTCTACTTCATATATTGGAAATGATTATAATGTTAATTTTACGTATGATGAAATAGTTAAGGACTAAAAATTTCAATTACAAAAATAAGAAGTTATCGATTAAACATAAGAAAATATTGAAATTATTGGATGTGTGCAAATTAGAAAAAAAGAACTTAAAAAATGAAATTGCATAGCTTGGTATATTCTAAGAACAATTTTGATATACAAAAATTGATAGATGAGAATACATCTTTGAAAAATTAAGTAAAAAGCCTTAACGATTGATGATCTAAATTCATTAAAGGTAATGAAAAATTAAAGTCCACGCTAGAGACACAAAACATTTCAAATGGTAGACATAGATTAGGTTACACTCATGATCATGCACCATCCACTAGTAAGATCATTTTTATAAAAGGCAAAAACTTTGATGATGAACATGTATATAGACCACATCAATAAAAGGAATCCACAACTAGGATATAACCTAGGAAGAGGTATCATGCATACATGCATAGACCAAATATTAGACTTAGAAATGTAACAAAAGATATATATAATGCTGGGACACAATATTATCCACCTACGAAAAACAAACTCAATAGGAGCCTTAATGAATAAAGACCTAAATATACATATAAAGGAGTTATACATCCATGTTTTTCACTAATTATGGATATTATAGACATTTAAAATGGTTTTGTTATGATGAGCTAGGTAGTTGGAATGCTATGTCAAGATGTTTGTATGGTAGGACTGTTACTAACTTCCAAGAATGCAAATTAGTATAATTACCAAAAACACATTGAGTTTTGATTTGTAGGTCAATGGAATTTAAGACCATCTCTAAGATTATAAGTATAATCACCAAGATACATTGTTGAACTAAGTGAGGGAAGAAAGAAATGACGATTGGTGATACACAAGAGGGAGGTACATATTTATGTTTGATATGTATATTTGAATAATTTAGATATATGAATAAATTTGAGTGATAATTGATGCTTTAAATATTCAAATTGAGCGATACTTGATGATTCAGTTAAATTGATTTCTTTTTATATCATAAATCATAGAGTTTAGCTTGATTTGAGGATAATTTTATCCATTTGGATAGATTAAAGGTATACGTTGTAAAGATAAAGGAGGAGAGAATGATGTATTTAAAATGATATGTATATTATTCTTAAATAACCAGATTTTGAATAATTAGGAGAAAATTGGAAAGCTGATAAAATTGTGTTTGAATATGCTTTTTTTAGAGAGAGAGAGAGAGAGACCACGTGAATAAAAGGCATCCACAACTACAATACAACCTAGAAAGAGATATCATGCATACATGTATAGACTAAACACTAGAGTTAGAAATGTAACAAAAGATAAATATAATGCCAAGACACAATATTATCCACCTAGGCAAAATGAAGACAAGAGGAGTTTTAATGAATCAAGACCTAGGTATACATATAAAGGAGTTATACATCCACGTTTTGCATCAATTGGATATTATAGACATTTAAAAAGTTTTTTTTATGAGAAGCTTGGTAGCTAGAATCTTATGTCAAGATGTTTGCATGGCTGGAATGTTACTAACCTCCAAGAATGTAAATTAGTATAAGTACCAAAAACACATTGAGTTATAGGTCAAAGGATTTTAAGACCATCTCTAAGATTAGAATGATAATACCAAGATACATTTTTGAACTAAAGGAGGGGAAGAAAGAAAAAATAATAGGTGACACACAAGAGGGAGGTATATACCTGTGTTCGATATAAAATTTTGAATGATTTAGATATATAAACAAATTTGTATGACACTTAATGCTTTAAATATTCAAATTGAGTGATACTTGATGATTTAGTTAAATTAAATGTTTTTTTTTCATCATAAATCATAGATCTTAACTTGATTTGAGGATAATTTTAGCAATTTTCACATATTAAAGGTATATTTTGCATATATAAAGAAGGAGGAAATAATGTATTTAAAATGATATGTACATTAATCTTACATAATCGGATTTTTAATAATTAGGAGAAAATTGGAAAGTTTGTAAAATTGTGTTTGAATATGCTTTTCAGAGAGCAAGCTTAGAGTTTCTAGATTGCTTGTATAGGGGTGACATATAGAGGTATTTAAGCATATTTGGATGTTAGATGTTGGCAAAAAAATTTGAATTATATTTATGATATTTATATCTCTCTCATGAAAGTTGCTTCTTTTAATGCTCAAAAATTTGTATATACTAAATATTGATAAAAATAAGGAGAAATCAATGCTTCTAATTAGGGGAAGTGTAAGGTTTTAAGTTTGAAGATTGAGTTCGATCTTTTGTGTTCCTTATGATTAGATAGTTGAGTTATTTATGAATTATTTTTAAGTTTTGAATATTGATGATAATGATGATATTGAATTTTGAAATGTTTTAAAGGAAGCTTGAATAGTCATAATGCATGAATTTAGGGGCAACCTTAAGCACTGATGAATTTAAGAAGAGTGTTTGAAACTTAATGACATATTGGTTTTTTAAATGAGTTTTGGATATATGATTATGTTGTTAAATATGGATATGATAGTCTTATTGTTTTCAATGTTATACAAATTGGGAGTGTGCATTATAAAAGTTTTAGAAAGTTTGTAAAAGCTTGATTAGGGCTAGAATAATATTTTTTTGGATATTATATAAAAGCAGAGAAAGTTTGTAAGCAGTAATATGAAACTTTTAGTGATTGAAAAAAAAGGGGGAGAACTTTTGTGATATTAATTTAAGGGGGAGTATGTTGTTTTGGATTGGATGTGATTTTTTTTTAATGTTTCCCTAAAATTATAGAATAGATAGGGATTGAGAAGCTCATGATCATGATTTTTTAATCCTTGAATCCTTTAACTCCTCTATGATTCTTATTGGAAACCATTCGTGATCATCACTTTCTTGATTATTTTGATCCATTCCTCTCCTTAAATTTACTTTGAATATTGTTAAGATGGCTTAGAATCCTTCTCTAGGGTATTAGTGGTGTCTATAGACGTCCAAGAGGGCAAAGAAATGAGAGAAACCTAGGAAAAATGTTTAAATAAGTAAAGGGGCCTGACTTGGTCAGGGCCTGGCTCACAAAACCTTTTGTTAAATAATCACGGCCAAGCTCATAGTTATGAGCCTAGCTGTGAGCTTCTCCAACTTTTGTTTCTCTTGATATTTTTTTGATGCACTCTCTATCATTTGTCCTATGGCCTTGATATTTTATTTGAAACTCTATGACCTAATTCTTTTTCTCCTCCAATTGATTCTGTAACTCTTTTAACTCTTTAGTACATCCAATTGCTTACCAAAGTCATATAAAAACATAAACATCCATTAAAACATTATAAACATCATAATTAAGAATTAACGAATCATAAAAGACAAATAGCATGGAATTACCCCTCAAGCCTAAGATTTTCACCATAAAAGCATGCCTAAAAATTGTCTAATTTGCGTACTGCTAGCATTTAAGATGGTCAGGTCTAATCTATAAGGCTTGATTATCATGGAGGATCCTCTAGATTTTCTTAGCAAAGCTATATGTCCATTCCATAAAAAGGATGATGAGTACCTTTTCGATCGCTTTAATCAATTTTATAAGGAGAATAAGATGTGATGGCTAGTATACATGTTTGGAGTTGAGCACTAAAACTAAAAATTGTTGGCTCCCAATAAAGGATAAGGTCTTATTTCACCAACTTCCAATCCATTTATAGATTCCTTTAAGGGGAGGATTACAGACTTTTTTTAAAAGATTAAAGGTGGTCTAAGATAGAACATCGACAAGGTTTTGGCTTGTATTCCAATGATGTTAGCAATTTTAGAGGAAAATGAATTAGTAAAAAAATAAGAGAAGGAAGTAGCTTTTGAATTAATTTATATGTAAATTAGATACAATGGAGATAGTTTTTAGAGCATTCATCAGAAGACTAATAAAGTAGGGGTTTTCTCTATAAATTGGAAGGAGATCATCCACAAAGGCTGGGTGATGGATATTGAGCCCCTTACAATTATTATGGTAAAGAAACCTAGTGGAGGTTTGAAACTTCTAAGTGAGGATTGTGGAAAGAACCTATATGGATAAGGTGAAGATATGAAGGCAGTGGGTCAGATTGTCTAACTCCTATTTCCCTTTAAATGATAGAGAAAGCAATCTCTTAATCAAGATAATAAAGATGAAGTTATAATATATTGCATGTTTAAATCCATTGTCTAATAAAAATCAGGGCTTAATTTGTCCTTACAAACTTGGGGATTAAGCCAAGTGTTATTAAATAGTTTTTAATGAAATATATACCTAATTACTAAATCCAAAAGAGAACTAAAAAATCAATTGATGTGGCTATAAAACAAGTCAAAATAATAGCTTTAGAAAGCAAATGGGATAGATTTAAAGCATGATAGTTTTTGAAGTTATTTTTAATCCTACCAATTTTTTTCACTTGTTTTGATAGTGCCTAAAATTTTCTTTTCCAAGTCATTTATAGATGTAATAATTTTTTTTATTTTATTTCTGCCTAAAAAAATACTGAGAAGGAAAGTGATGATATAAATAAAGGACCTTAAAAATCAATAATAAATTTAAAAAGAAGAAAGACATATCTTTAGAACGTTATAAACATCCTTTCAATGTGAACTTAATCTGATGCTCCTTAAATATTAAAATTTCAAAGTGTATATGGAATTCACTTGATAATTTATCATAAAAATTTCTTAGGGAATTTACTATTGAACATCATTGTAATGAATACCTTATGCTAATTTTACTCCCACCCATTCTAAACTTCAAACATTAAGTAGCATTAACAAATTCTTAGCTTGATATTCCCCTATTCTCTACTGCTTAAGTTGGTTTCCATATAATGCCTAAATAAATATAAAAAATGGTTCTGTAACATTTGTTAGTGCTATTTTATAGCATCCTTTACTAGCATCTTTTTTCTTTAAATTTGTTCCTTCAATATCTTGCCCCTCTATTATGTTTTTAATGGTCCATTTTTATATAAGCAAAGTAATGTACTACATCGGATATAAAACAATGACCATTCTCATGCCATGATGCTGCAAAAAGCATTCAACAATATCCTTATTTACTTAATCTTAAATGTGACAATTTCATCCTTACTTTAACTAATGTAAAACCATCTCTTACAATCTGTGTTTCAAAAATTCTCACTCATTTTTCATTTTGATGAAAACGTTTAACATTTCATTCAAACAAAATAATTTTTCGGAGTCACTTTTAGTGGGCTAGGATGCTCACTAACCTAAGCTCCTAAAAAGAATCACTATCTTTAAAAAAATAACAAATGTATTTTTCAAGCTATCTTATGACCATATTCAGTATAGATATCCAAGGATTTCTAAAGTTTTATTAAATTAAAATAATATGTTATTCTAACAAAATTGAAGTGTGTTAATCCTTAAAGTTCCTTTTCATTTTAACACATTTTCAATGGTCAACATATCTATATGAATTTTGATAGGGTTGCATTAGAGTTTATTTCTATTGTTGTTTAATGTGTTAGCACCTATGTATAGGATGGAAACTACATGTTTTAGATTTAGGTTAATGCTATTCTTGTGCTTTTGATAATGTTTAAGTGTTTTAGTGTGATGTTATTGATTTTTGCAATAATTCTATCTTATTGGTATGGATATCTAGTGCAATTTTAAATGGAATTTAGTTTGGAGGTGAAGAGGAGGAGAAGAAGAAGCTTTAAAGTAAAGCCTAGGTCACTATAGTGAATCTATTTTCCATTGCTCTTTTGAATGTCTAAGCTGACTAGTTAGGTGTTGAACATGATTATGGATTTCTTGATCTAGTTTAGGGTTTATTTTTTAATTATTTTTATGACTTTTATATTATTGATTTAATGCATGAATTTTTGTGATAATTGATGAACTTATAACCACTTCGAATCGAGAGACTATTTTTATTTATTTGAGTAAGGATGCCAAGGGGAGTAAGATGCTTAACAGACCTTCAATTATTCGATTAACAAATGATTGAAGAGAGATCTTAGTTTCTTCTTAATTGTCTTTAGGATTGCTTTAAATCTAATTGCATATTTAGGAGTAGGGTTGTAAACCGAGAGGTTGTAATTCGACTTGTAAGTATTTCAATTAGGATTACTTGATTAGATCTTGAGAGAGGGTAATCAAACTATTGGATATATAGGATCAAGAATAATTAAATCAATAAGCTAAAAGGAGGATAAAAAAGGATATAATAACCCTTAAGTATCTATCATTGAATAACGTCATTGTTTTATTTTCTTCTATGATTTTATTTATTAAATTTGGTTAAATTAGTTTAATTTTTAGTCTCAATATTTTTGGTTTACCTTAAACAAAGTGTAATTAAGATTTTTTGGTATCTATATTCAATCTTTGTGGGATCGATAACTGTTACACTATAAGTTATGATCTATATACTAGTAATATAGAAAAAACTAACAAACAAACTTTTTAGTGCCATTGCCAGGGATTATGATTATAGCATCTTATTTAGTTTGGATTCTTCTCATTTAAGTAATTTTTATACTTTTATTATGTGATTGTAGAAGCATGAACACATGAGTGACTAGGAGCTCAAGCAAGTTAGAGGATACAGAAGTCTAATAAATCACCAAACAATAAAAAGAGAACTTTGAGGAGTTAAGCACCAAGAAGCTATAAAAAGAAAAATGGTGTAAGAAAGGAACCAAGAAGAACATCAAAGGACTCTAGTGGATTTCATGTGGCTTAGCTTCAAAGCTTATCAATAAGGCACTAGAAGACTCCCAATATAGGCTAATAATTTTAAGATTAATCCAAGGTTTTTTAATATGCTATAGACAATCATCTAGCTCTATAGATTGGCCATTAAAGAAATGCATGCCCGATTGGCCAATTTCTTAGAGATCTATGATATATGTAGGTACAACGATTTATCAGAGGACACTATGAAGATGAGATTGCTCCAATTTACCTTGAAGAACCAAGCCAAGTCTTGGTTAAAATCTCTAAATTTCGAGAACATCATAACATAGCATCAACTAGTGCAAGCATTCTTGGTTAAGTATTTTCCACTAACAAAGACAACCAGAATAATCAAGGAGATAACAAACTTTTAGCATAATGAAGGAGAGTTTTTGTATGAGGCATGGGAAAGGTTCAAAGAGTTATAAAGAAGTTTCCCCTAATATAATTTTCCAAGAGAGTTTCTACTACAAACTTTCTATGATAGAGTGAATACTCAAATAAGAGGCACAGTAGATGTAGCAGCTGGAAGATCTTTGATATGAAAGGCAATAGATGCAGCTCATGATCTATTAGAAGAGATGGCTAATAATAGTTACCTGTGGACAATAGAAAGGAGTAGACAATCACCTCTTAAGAACCAAAATGAGGTGATTCCCATTGACTCAGAAACAGCCCTCAATGCCATGGAAGCACAAATTTCGACCTTAGCGAAGCAGTTAAGCACCTTAAAAGGTACGTCTTTTTCTTCGATTAAAGCCATGTAACTAAGATATGAGTTATGCAGGCAGGATAACCATGGCACAATAAATTTCTTCATTATTGATACCAGTGGAGTGGAATAAGTCTATTACATGGGCCAAAAAAAGGTAATATTACATACTCCAACACTTTATAATCTATGGTGAAAGAACACCCCAATTTCTCTTAGGCTAAAAATGCATGTAATAATATGATAGGGATGTGATTTGCTATGTTTTATTATGTAGTTTCATATGGATTAATCCCTTCTTTTGATGACAAAGTGCTCAAATTATATCATATTGTGTTGAATGATATATTAGAGGTGTTGGCGCTTGTTTTGAATGAAAACGCTAAGTTTTTAGAGGATTTTGAACAAAAACAAAGCAAGGATCTATCATTCTGACCATCAATGACATTTGCTTTAACTGATCAACGACACCATTAAAGGAGCAACAGGTCACCATGAAAGGTTGAAACCTAGGTCCCTCAACGGTTTTGTGGCAAACTACTGTTGACGAAATTTAACCCTTTGTTAAAGGAGCTGACAGTGAAAAATAAAAAAGGGTAATGGGGTCTTTTCATCTTCCTTCATTTTACCGTAATTAGAAAGGGTATAAAAATAGTCCTAAAGGCCAGAAACACCCATTATCCAGTAGCCACCATTCTTTTCTTAGAGATTCGTCTTATTTTCTTAATATTTTCAACTTATTTTTAAGGTTTTAGTTAGGTTTTGTTTTTGTTTTGCATTTAATTTATTTAGTTCAGTGTTTTAAGTATTTTTTAGCATTTAAATGCTCTATTTTTTCTCTATTTATTCCTTCCATTATTGTTATTGGGTTTTTTCTTATAGTTCATGTTTTTGGCTTATGTTTTTATGTTTTTTTATTGTAAGAATCTTGAGAATTTGTTAGTAGATTACCTTATTTATATTTCTAGCAGCTTTGTTATTAATTTTCGGCCTTTATATTTGTTATATTTGTTAAATTTTTATATTTATTGTTCATTTATTTTCTGTTTTACTTAATTGTAATATGTTAGGTTAGATTTCCTTTGGGTAAGAATATATTGATAAGAAAATGGCGTTACAATTGTGAGAAATGACTTAATTTGCATTTGATGTTATGTTTTACTTCAAAATTGAAATGGAATTTATGGTAAATAATAAGAATTATGCATTATTTTATAGGTTTGTCTAATCTATTTATTATTATTAGTTTAATTCCTACGTATAGACTTTTGACACGTAGTAATCATTGTCAAATATCATAGGTAGTGATAGGTTAACTGATTTCTTAGGAATTAAATTTATAGTTTTTTTAAATTTATAGTTTTTTTGGATGTTATTTCATGTTAATTTAACCCTATTTTAGTGGTTAAATGTTCCATTTATGTGTTATTATGTTGACTTTGCATTAGGAAACTTAAATATGAAGATTGGAGTCAAAATATGAAAGTTGTGTAAAAAATCAACTGAAAAGTCAACCTATAACGACACCCTATGCAGACCATCATTGAAGGACTGTAGACCCTCGTTGAAGAAGTTAGATTTCGCATGCTAACGGCGGGTTGTTCATCCTATAATGGCGTCGTTGTAGACCGGTGGAGGGAGCCGTTGAAGGATGGCAGAAGCATTTTTTAGTAGATTCTTCAACATTTACAGCTTCTCCTCTTCCTCTACTTGCATCTA
>JAOXYD010006287.1:0-15402 GCA_028565735.1 Pinacopodium congolense | reverse complement strand
TATTACAATCACCTTTGTCTCCCATGTCTTTGGTAAGGACATTAGAATTTTTTTCTACACAACTCAACACTAGAGTATGTCTTACCTAGACCTTTTAGTGTACTAATAATACTGTTGAAATAAGCATACATCAAAGAAATGGTCTCATTATGTATGATACGAAAAAGTTCATAATTATGAATGAGCATACCTATTTTGGTCTCTTTGACTTGGTTCGTACCTTCATGAGTAATCTCAAGAGTGTGTCAAATGTCATATGTAGTTTCACACATAGCAATTCTATTATATTCTTCCATACTTAAGGCACAATATAGAATATACATAGCTTTATTATTCAAGGATATTGACCTCCTTTCATCTAGGGTCCACTCATTTTCTTTCTTTAAAACTAAATCGCTTCCTACGAGTTTGGTAGACATTGTGTAAGGTTTAGTTACCATTATCCACAAATCTATATTCTCTCTTATAAGATAGCATCTCATCTTATTTTTCCAATACATGTAATTATTCCCATCAAAGTAAGGTGTTCTATAAGGATTATAGCCATTTAGATTGTGTAAAGAACCTAAAGTGTTCATGAAGTTGTCATTTTATCTTTCCTCACTAATTTGTTAGAATTAATCTAAATTGAGACCTATGCTCTGATACTAATTGTTGGCCCTAAATGACACCTAAGATGGGGTGAATTAGGTTTTTGAACTTTTAGTAAAAATAAAGAAACAATAATTTGAGAAGTTAAGTAAAACAATTATGAAACAAATAATATAAAGAATACTAGAGATTATCAAAAATAATACATAATATAAATTTGAAACTTGTCACAACTCACAACTCCTTTTCGGCTCAAGTATAACCAACTATTCTCTTTCAAGGCTCAAGAATAATTTTTTGACAAATTCATTTTATAAGCTTTAAGAATAACCTCAAAATAACGAAACAATTTCTCACAAGTAGAGAAAACCACAAATCTCACACAAACTTGATAATCAATTACTCTCAAACATGTATAAAACTTAAACTCTCAAAACACTTGCTCAGACTTGCAAAACTCGTATTCTATATAATACTTCTATATTTTTCTTCTTACTTTCTCTGTCTATTTATAGTGTAAAAGCATTAAGACACCCGTTGAACTATCCGATGTTTAACTATTCATTCGCGTCAATTAATTTCTTTTAACCGTTGGACATCTCTTGATACTGTTGGATATATTTTATATCTGTTGGACAAATCTTCTATCCGTTGAGTAATATGACTGTTGTACTCCATTCGGTCGATCAATAGCCCATGTTTGGTTAATCGATCTTCTAAACTTTGTTCATTTGGTCGACTGATACTCGTCGTTTGGCCGACCATTCTTCATTCGATTAATCGATCACTCTTGGACGCTCATTTGAGCGACTACTCTACTTCGTTTGGTCAACTAATCCTCCTGCAGTCGATTGATACTTCCTTTCGTGTTGTAATTTGGTCGACCGATCATCTATATTCGATCGACCGACCTTCGGTCTTTAGTAGCATCAATATGTTGTCATTTAAATAAATTCCATCTTCTTCAACATGCTTATCTTTAGACATATTTAACAAAAATATTAGTAATAAGGATGTTTTGTCATTAACAAAATCGGGTGAAACCTCCCTTGGTTCAACAAGTAAAATCTTTAAGGATGTTTCAAGATGTCATAGATCCTGCCACAGAAAAGTAGAAACCTCATTTCCAATCTTGATTCTAAATTGGTTCCTAATAAGTTTCCTAACTTGTAACAGTTTTCTCCAGTCCCAAGAGGTACCATTTTTAACCTTAGCATTCTAAAAATTCTTACCCTTAAGAATAATTATGTGAACCCACCTCATCCAAAGAGTCTCGATATCATTAAACAAAATCCAAACCTTCTTTACTAAAAGAACTTTATTCCAAATCTTGTTATGTTTAATACCTAGACCTCCTTCTTTTTTTAATCTACAAAGGTTGCTCCATTTAACCTTTCCACACTGGCTAGAATTAGTGTCTCTAGATAAGATAAAATTTCATAATTTTGTTTTTATACCTTTAATGACCTATGACGGGAGGATAAAATGAGTATAGTAGTTAACTTGGAAAGTAGATAAGACAAAGTTAACAAGCTAAATTCTGCCCGTATATGATAAAATCTATTGGTCGATTTTTTCACCTTGGCATCTATTTTATCAAGTAAAGGAATATAGTCCTTTTTGGAAAGTCTACCAGATAAAAGAGGAAGGCCAAGATATTTTATAGGAAGTTGACCAGTGGTAAATCCTGTAAGAGAGATTAGCTCTTGCTATAGAGAAATAGAATCCTTAGATAAAAAGAATTGAATTTTTTAAAGTAACACCTCAAGCCAAGAGAGATTGGACAAAAAAATGCAGACCATCAAACAAAATTTTAAATGATGGGCTATCAACTTGACTAAACAAAAGATGAGATAGCTTAAGTTTAGAACACCTCTAATGGTAGTCAAAGTTTCCACTCCTAATAATGGTATGATCTAAGATCTTGGAGAGGGCTTCTGTGCAAATAATGAATAACTAGGGAGATAAGGGATCTCCTTGTCTAAGCTTAGACTTACCTTTAAAAAACTTTGAAGGGGAACCATTTACTATAATAGAATATGAAGGGGAAGTAGTACATTCCCAAATGCAATTAATATACTAAATAAGAAAACCAAGAGAGACCAGCACTTCAAACATTAAATCCCATTGAATTGAATAATAATAATAATAGTAATTAAATTCAAGTATAAGACAAGAAGGTAAAGTTAAATTACAAGTTCCTATAGCTAATACAATAACTCTTGCTCCATTACTAACTTGTAAATTCACTTCGCCTTTTCTCAACGATTTATTCTCCGTTAACATCTACACATTGTTACAAATATAAAATCTATAACTAGTATCTAACACCCATAATTATGAAATAAAAGTAGAAATACTAATTTCAATCATAAACATACTAGACAATGAAGTTTTCTTTAGCTTCTTTTTCATTAAGCTAGTAAGATAAGATTTGCATTTTTTCTTCCAGTGTTCACAGACTCCATAATGAAAACAATTGCCCTTGTTCTTTTTGACACCCCAGTTAGCTTTGTTATCATAGTAAAAGCCTTTTGTTTCTTATTCTTATTCTTCTTGGTATTCTTTCTCGTACTCTTTAAAAATCAACAACAAGAATAAAAGTAAATTCCTTTTTAAAACACCCTTTTGTAGCTTTGAGCATGTTCAATAGTTTCAATAATGTCACTTATTTTTCGATTCACGTGAAAGTTAATGATGAAAAGCTTGTGGGTGAGAGATTAAAGTACTAAATCAATGATTAACTCATGGTCCATGACATAACCCACGTGATCCTATTTTTCAATACAATCAACATAACCCACTTAGTCCTACTTTTCAATACAATAAATCGTCTTCAATACGTATAATTCTATTAAAGATCTTGGTGCCATCGATCCATCGTAGTCTCAAACCTTTTTACCCAACTTTGTGTACCAAACAATTCTTAAAGATGCAATATTATAGTCTTGGTATACATGTTTTCATGTCACCGCTAAAGCTCAAAAGACATACTAGCTAGCATCACATATATAGCTTACTCATTTTCATCTATGTGACACTAATATTTCTTCTAGACACCATTTGCTACATCTACATCAGGTTCAAGTGGAAGAGTGTTAAGAACATACAACTTCTCTTACCTAAGAAAAATTCTCATATTATATAACTAATCTGAGAAGTTAGATCTAGTCAACTTCTTAACATAAATGATGCTCCCAAAGGATAAATCCACATTCTTTTTTTTTTTCCAACAACTAAAGTATAAAAGAACAAAAATTAATTTATGCCACAAAATCAAATAAATTAAGTACTTAAATAAAATATTTGCTTGCTTCCACTATTTAAAACAAATTAATAACCTCCACTAGTAATTCTAAAAATTATCACATAATTTCCTAATGAGTTAAGATCTCATTCTAATTTAATTAATCTTGGGTTTACTCAACAAATAAACTAAATTAAAATTAGATAGAGAATATTCTTATCAATCACATTTCTTGTGACTTCTAGATCCATTAGTGATAACCCCTTATTAAAACATATCTTATATTATAATCCTAAATCCTTTTATAAATTTATATGATCACAAGTTTAATGATTTAAATAATACAAATTTAGTTAAGTAAGAGTCATTATTATAAGACTAAATATATTTAAATTAAAGTGTCCCTGAGTTGTACAACAAGTTTAACAATAAGCAGAACTTTAGTTTGTTCTTCTACCTATGAAAGGTGATACTTTTTTCTCAACATGTACTTAATATTTTAAGGAGGATTTAATATTTTCTAGGTTTCATCATAATTAATATAATCTCATTATAATAATTATATTTAACGTAATTAAATTATGAAACATAACCTTTTATTTTAATTATTAAATTTTTAATTAATTTAATTTAAAATTTTAACTCTTGAAAAATTAATAAAAATCAATTTCATATAATTAAAAGTTTTTTTAAAAATCTAAAACTAGTAAGGGGGTGGGAAGGTGTCAACTGGGGGCTACTAGCAACATAGGACCTTTGATTGGAACGTGAAAAACACATACTAATATAGGGTTATATCTCACCTTGATGGGCATATGGCACATAAATGCCTTATCTTTCAACTCTATACATTATTTTTCTCTTAAACATTGCCATCACCTATGTTCTTACTACCTTAAGCTGTTGTATAGGTCATTATTGATCATAAATAAACTATCTCTCTAGCTATCACCATCTCCACCATATACTCTATCGCTAGCCATTAAATATGATGATTATACTCTTCCCACTACTTTATATATAATGATGCTGTGTAGCGTACAACTAGTGTTTGTTATTAAGAAGTAGTACAAGCACACAATAAGTAACCCACAGTTTAAGTATGTTTTTTGGTGAAAAATAACCAAACACTAATTAACCTTTATCTAGTTAGACCATAAGTTTGAAAATCGATACAAACTGACAATTTTCGATTGGTTTGTAACCCAAAACTAGTCGATATGGGCCAATCTTGGTCGATCTAGGTATACCAACCTAAAACTAGGGTTGGTTTGCAAATCCTCAAAAGTTTGAGGATTATTTTGAGATTTTTCATATTTTTAAAGACATTGATTAACTGATGTTGGATGTATCAGTCAACTAATGAATGATTTTAATGTGGATGGTGCATACTCACTAGTGTAACCTAGACCATGCCTATCATTTACAACCTTTTGTGCTCCTAACGTTATTTCAATTTTTTATTCCCTCTAGTAAATTTAGATAATAACTATTTAATGGATTCTATCTCTTTTCTCAAATATTCATTTTCATTTATAAGTCTTTATATACCATCCTTATCTATTCTTTTTTATTCTAATTCATGTTTAAGGTGCTCTTTTTTTAACTTCTATTCATCTAGTAATTTTAAAGTTTATCTATATTTTGTTGACATTTTCTTATTTTTCTTGGTAAAAAATTCCAAATATTCTACTAACTCATCATAAATAAAATCTACATCATATTTATCATTGCTATGAGAAATAAGAGTAAAATGGTACCTTAACACTTACCATGAAGCACATATATGATGCTACATGTTCAATTTCGGACTCACTTGGATCATCCCATGTGGTGGCTTTCAAGACCTTTTTCTCTTTACCTCCCTTCTTCTATTTTTTTCATTTTATTTTATGACAGGGCATTATGACCTTATATGACTTGTTTCCTTACATTTAGAATATGTAATGTTAGTTAACTTACTTGTTGAATCATATTTACCTTGTTTGGAGTCTTTTCTTCTCTTAGATATCTTCTTCTTTAAGAACCTTTTGAAACTCTTTGAGAGTAGGGCTATGTCCTCATCATTACTTCCACTTGTGGAGACTTCATCATCACTATACACCTTTCTTAATGCCACTTGTTTCCTTACATTTAGAATATGTAATGTTAGTTAACTTATTTGTAGAATCATATTTACCTTGTTTGGAGTCTTTTCTTCTCTTAGATATCTTCTTTTTTAAGAACCTTTTGAAAATCTTTAAGAGTAGGGCTATGTCCTCATCATCACTTCCACTTATGGAGACTTCATCATCACTATCCACCTTTCTTAATGCCTTGAATGCCATGATCTTATTCCTTTTGTGATCTCCTCTTCTCATGTCTCTTTTATCCTCATTTCATAAGTCAAGATGAATCTAATTAATTCTTCAAGGAGAAGCACATTTATGTCCTTAACTTTTTGAATTGTTGTTACTTTAGCCTCCTACGTCTTTGGTAATGATCCAAATATCTTTCTCACAAGTTCCATATTGGTGCAATTCTTACCTAGACCTTTAAGAGCATTAATAATATCAAAAAAGTCTAGCATATAGAGAAGATATATTTTCATTATGCATCACGTGAAAAAGTTCATATTGATGAGTCAACATGTTACCTTACTCAGCTTGGTTTGTTCCTTCATATATCGCTTCTAGTATATATCATATTACACAAGTGGTTTAACTCATTAATACTTTATTACACTTATTTCTATTTAAGACATAATATAGGACATGCATACCTTTGTTGTTCAATGATATTAATTTTTCATAATTTCTATCCCGCTCATCTTAATTTCTTACAATTTTTGTGGGTAAGGGGTTTTATATGAGACTAACTTTCATAATTTTATATTATTAGCTTTTAGAAAGCATCTGATCCTATTTTTCTAATATAAGTAATCGTTCCATCAAAATATGGTATGCTATTGGAGTTTTGACCTTCTGTACTATTAGATGAGACAAAATAGTTTATATGTATCATATTATAAACTTTTCTCACTAATGCATTGTAAATATAGCTTGTAAGATATCTAACTCTAGTACTATTTTATTGATCACTAAAAACAATTTAAGAGGAGGATGGGTGAATTAAGTTCTCCAAAACATTTTAAGTTAATTATACCTAATTTGAAAATTCCTCTAAAATTTATGCAGAAGTTTAAAATAATTTAATAAAATAAACTTCAAAGTAAAAGGCATAGGGTAAGAGGGATGTAAACTAATTTATAGTGATTTGATGTCTAATTTTACACCTACGTCTACTCTCCAACACCTTGTTAGGAATTTCACTATCTCAAATTCCTTATACTACTCTCATTTTCAATAGATGCTAAGGTAACCAATACATAATTCTTCACAACTAATGAACTCTAAAAATACACTAAAAGAATAGTTAACTTAGCTTAGTCAAAGTATTTAAAAGGACTCTTCAAACTGCTTAAATAATGATGTAATACAATGCATACTTACTTCATAAAACTATATCAATCTTTATAAAACAACACCCTAAATGCCTTAAATCATTTGTATATGTGTTTCATTAAAATAAGCAACACCAAAATACACTTATTTATAGGGAAAATTCCACCAAATAGCTGTTTATAGCCATTTGGAACCTATTAATCATCAATTAATTCATTTTATTACTAGTTTCTAGCTATTGTAATTTGATTCTTACCACTATTAGTTGACTAATGCACAAGTACAAGTCAATTAATCCCTACCAAATCTCTGCATATTGGTTGACTAATACGTATGCACTAGTTGACCAATGCATTGATATTGATCGATCAGTTAGGTAAAAATATGCACCTTGGTCAACTAATCTTACTTACCAATCAACTAGCCGATGCCCAAACTAGTTTTTTACGCATTTTTTCACATTCCAATAAAAACATATCACCCTTAGCCAAATCTTAACTTTTCAAAACACCATTAATGCACAAACTTATCATAAGCCTTCCCAAAAACATTTTTGTATATTAAGAGGATTATTTAAAAACAATTCTTTACATAACTCCTCTTGATTATACAACTTATGTACAAAAAACTACATATATATGCAATTATGCATGACTAGAGTCCTTTAAAACACTATGAGAAGATCAAGTAAGACTATAATTAAATTTTACATCATAAAAACCATTAAAATTATGATCTTGGTTTTCAAGTTTGAGTCTTGTTCACTTGTTTATCATAAACTATATCTAACTTTCAAGACTGTCAAACTCATCTTTTAAGCCCTTTTGCAACACATATATCTTTCTAAAACATCAAATATAATAAAATCATTAGTAGTAAGATTATTTTGTTATAATTAAAACAAGGTGGGAACTCCCTTAATTAAATAAAGAGGACATGTGTATGGAAGTTAATCACATCAGTTTAAAAATCAATGTTTGAACTAAATATTTTGTATTACATTATAGTTTTTGATTGATAAATTAGATCACTTTAATTAAATGAGCTATGAGTGGAGTAAAGTATTGACTTGAAAAGGCAATGATTGATGGTGGTAGTGAAATTGTATTGACTTTGATATAAAAATGTTAAAGAACACAAATAAAGAAGTAGGGGATAAAAGAAAAAAAATAGAGGTAACAATGTATAATGATATTTAAACTCTATATTTATTTATCTGATAATTATTGTTTTTAATGACTAAGAAGCTTGCCTACATATAGGTTTAAAATGATAACAAATTGAGATAATTCTTAATAACTAACCTTGTTACTATGCCTAACTATTTGACTTAAACTAAGACATGCCTAACTATTTGACTTAAACTAGGACTCTACTTAACAATTATAATTAACTTTGAATTATTCTTCCATAGAAGAATGATGGTTAAAATTAAAAAAAGAAGTTTAAAGGCGAACTCGTTGCTTGAGCCTTTTCAAGTGATCCTATAAAATGATAATTTTTTCGGATAAATAGATCCATAGTTACTCTGACTACATCAAATATCATATTATAATGTATAAAAAATCATATTATAATGATTTGACATAATAGTTTGATCATTGTCGCTATAAAGCACCAAGTGCTTTACATTTTTCTAATAAAAAACAAACTTCATATCTTTAATAACAACGAGAGCATACTCTCTTCAATTATAAGAAATAAACATATTAAATTCATTATAGTGAGACCTACCATAATTAATTTTCAACCACCGTCAATATCAAGCACCTGTATATTTTCCCTAAGACAAATCAATTGATAATAGAGCTGTGTAGCTTCATCAACCCCATCACCTATAGGTTTTGGTTAACCTAAATTCCTTTCTCTCCTAAAGCCAACCTAAAATGACCCAAATTCTTTGTCCTTAACTAAGCCTTAACCTTAATAATAGCCTTAGTACAATTGTTTCTAGCCAAAACCAAATCCAAACCAAACTCCTCCTCTTATTCAAGCACAATCACCATGTGTAAAGCCAATTTCTTGATCACCAAGTCACGGTGGTGTTTGTGTCGAAGGTTTGCAAACTGATGATCAAACAGAGGTGCAGTCTCTAACTAATTATTAACTAATAAGATGAGTATATTTTAATTATTAAGTTTATACATATTATATTTTATTTTATTTTACTTTAAATTTAAAATTTCCACATCATCAACTTACAAGGCCAACTATACCAATATGACATGACACAATCATACATCGACATAACAAAAATTTAATGTAGTTAGAGTTATAATGCAAATAATATCATTTCAATACTTCATGGGTTAAAGTGATATCAAAGATAACAATATGTGTTCACTTATAACTTTTTGTGAAACATTAAAAGCTAACAACACCTTTTGTCTTTAATTTTTGTTAATCTAAGGGAAGTCCCAATTAATGGTTTTGATAATAATAATAATAAAACATGATTATCATTAATGATTTATTTTATTAGTGTAATTGAAAAGATAGAAAAAAAGCAAGATGTGAAAAAGAAAATCTTAGAGCCTAAAGAAGATGTATTTAAATGGGAATTAGAGTTTAAAAGAACTTGACACGAAGAACAAAAGAAGGAGGTGATCACGTCTAAGGTAGTTAAGAATGAATAGGTTCATACTTGTAATTTTGTTTGTAAATCTTATCTTCATCTTTTGAATGTTTTTAAGGGCTTAATTTTTATATATCATTTACACTTAGGATTTTTATTTGATAGATTTCACAATCAAGGTAAATTTTAGTGAAATTTTGTAACCTCTTAATCTATTAAAATACTTTGAAGAAGTTTTTTATTACATGTGAGTCAAATTTTTATGAGAAGAATGACTTTGAGAAGTTCAAAAAATTTTAAAAGGATTTGAAAAGTTTGAAAATGTCCATAAAATTTTATAGGCCAACAAATACTTAACTTTTTATTTTAATTTTAAGGACTTGGTGTTCAAAATCATTTAAGAGAAGTTTTAAAACTTATGTGAATTGGTTTTTAAGTCAAAGAAATTGTTTTAGCATGTTTTGAAACATTTGGAAAAGTTTTATAAGAGTTGCAAAAAGATATGTATAAGCATTGGTAGACCAATGGTTAAGAGTGGTTGATAAGTATATGAATTTTAGAAGACTAGTGGATCAGTCTAAGTCAGTGGTCAACTAGTGCGTAGATTGGTCAAATAGTAGGAGCCAGTGGTTGACCAATCAAGCATTATTATAAGTTAGAGTAATGATTAAACTGACCTTGTAACTAAATTTTTAGTATAAATGTATGATTTAAACATGATAAAGAGGCTTTTGGTGCATTAATTCATGGTAACCTTAAAAAGTTCTTTTCAGATTAGTATAAATGTATGGTTTTAAGCATGTTAAAGAGGCTTTTGGCGCATTGATGATTTGATAAAATCTTTCTAAATTTGAAAAGAATTTTTTAAGGTTATCATTAATTATATTTAAAGTTTAAAGTAACGATTGAATTCATTATGTTTTTATGAGCCCTTATGCAATATTTTGATCAAGCAAGATATTGAATTTTTATATACCTGAGTTAGGACTTGATTTTTTATTTTAGGATTATCGGTTAATGATTACTTTTCACCCTTTTGAAAGCAAGATTTTATGGGTTCCTCTTCACGCTTGAAAGAAAGATTTTGTAGGTCCCTCTTTACCCTTAAAACTAAGAATATGTAAGTTATTTTTTCACCTTATGCAAGATTGTTAAATTTTATTTTTCACCTTCACAATAGAAGATTTGGATTTGTAAGGATTCCTCTTCGTCCTAAGAAGATTGTTTATAGTAGAATTTTCAACTAATTAGAGAGTAGGTGTAGGCAAAGGGCTTTGCCAAACTATTATTAAAATTGGTTTACACTCTCTCTTCCTTTCACTCCTTTATTTACTTATTATTGTAATTATTCGTCAATTTTTTAAATTTGAATCACATTGTTTTATATTAGCATCATCATCATCATTCTAGGTTGAATTTTGGCCATAGATTTTATTCATTACAAAAATTAGCTCAAATATTAAACCTAGAATTTGTTTAAAACATTTAATTCACCCCTCCTCTTAAATGATATTTAGTGCTAACAATTGGCATGAGACCTAATTTCACTTAATGGAAAAATTTTCTTAAAAAATTACTGAGTAAAGGGCAATATCACATAAATAAATAAACCCCCATTCTTTGATGGAAATGGTTACATAGATTGGAAAGTGAAATTTTTCTTAATGGGTGAAAGTGTAGATTTATGAGATGTTATTTCTAATGGCCCTTTTAATCCTACCAAAGTTGTAAATGATCAAAGATTCTCTAAATTTAAAAGCAATGGGATGTTCATGAAAGAAAATTAGCATATTTAAATAGCAATACCATGTATATTTTGTTTTGCGTATTAGATATGAATGTTTTTAATAAACCTTTAATATGTAGATCAACTAATGAGATCTAGTTTTGATTAGAGATTATTCATGAAGGTTGCGATCAAGCTAAAGAAGTAAAGAGTGAAATTTTAAAAGAATAAGTAGCTCCCACATGTTCAATAGAGAATATTGATAAGGTACCATCTTACTCTAATTCTTGTAACAATGATGATTAAGTACTTTCTCACTCAAAATCTTTAAATTATGATGTTAAAGATTGTGTTAATGATTTGAAATATGTTGAATTACTTGAATGCTTAGAAATGACGAGTTTGAAAAGGAAGAAACTTTTTTTCCAAGCATAAGGAAACCTTAAAGCTCTTAGATATATGTATGATGAAAAATGAAAAGTTGAAAAGCGAACTGCATGACATGTTAGAAATTACGAATGTGAAAGTTACATAATGGCATGAATAAAGTGTTAAATAAGAATGAGACATTGAAGAAGGAGATCGTGCACTCAAAGATTCTCTAGTTAAATTTACTAAGGGCAATGAGAAATTAGAACATATGTTAAAAGTTGAAAAGACTTTAAATGATAGGTATAGTTTAAGATTTACTTAAGAGAGTATTTTTACAAATGCCACAACTACTTTTGTAAGAGACAATAACTAGAATAATGAGAATGTACCTAGGCCCTCTTCTGAAAATGATGCTCCATCTTCAAGATCACTATTTATAAGAACACATAATGCATATATGTATGGGACTAAGTTGTGCATAACAGAATTATACATGCACGCATGCCCTGCATACAAATTCATTCATCTCAACCTCATGTTGTACATAATCAAATGGATATAACTGAGAAAACATCACATGGTATCTCCAACTTTTACATATGCTTTTACATTAATAACATGTAAGAACTTTGTCTTAACATACATTTTTGGGTAACAAGCTTAGTTGTGTATAGTTAGGGAGAGCCATCACATGAGTAAATAGAATAATTTTTAAAATTGGAATATATCTTGAAAAAGGCTTTGCATGAGCACTTTTTGAAGAAATGTTTTTGACATGGCCACTTTTTCATTTTTTTTACAAAAAACAAAGAGTTAAAAATAATATTGTTATAAGGAGTATATATATTCTCTTCATATTTTATCTTTGCTTAAGATTAGTTTACCCTTAACATGCTTTATCTTATATGTTTAACTCAATTTTTCATGATGCATAAATTTAAAGGAAGTACATCAATTAGCACTTTTGTAATTGTTATTTCATAATTTTAGGGGAGAAATTTAGTGATATTAGATGTTTTATGTAGGGGGAATTACTATTTGAATGTTGTTTGTGCTTACTAAATAATTTGTCACTTTGAAATTGTGTTTTGATGCATGATATGTATTTAGATCTTCTCCATGTTTTATTGTTTCACATTATATTAATGCATAGATAAAGGGGGAGAAGGTATGATTAATGATAGTTTTCATATGATTATTAAAGAATTAATGCGATATTAGAACTTGAACATTTGGTAATATATGTATTAAAAGGAAGCATACATATTGCATATAATTGTTCAATGACATTCATTTTCTTTAATATCACTAAACTCTTTATCATCATCAAATAGGGGGAGATTATTGAATTAAAAAGTTTCCAATCAATAGTTTTTATTGATGAGAAAAAAAATTACCACTAATAGTTTATTTTTTTGATGCAATTAGAAAGATTAAAAAAATGCAAGATGTGCAACAACACATATTGGAGCCAGAAAAATGAATTTAAATAGGAATTAGAGTTCAAGAGAGATTGATATAAAGAGAAAAACGAAGAAGGTAATGAAGATTAAGGTTAAATATGCTTACATTTGTAATTTTATTTGTAAATATTGTCTTGATCTTCTTAGCATTCAGAAGGCTCAATTTTTGCATGATCCTTTACTCTTAAGATTTTAACATGATAGATTTCATAATCAAGAAGAAACTTGGTGAATTTTTAAAGGAAATTATACATTTGAGAAGCTTGTTTGAGCACATTAAAGTCAGTTTTTATGAGAAAAATGATTTTATAAAGTTTGAAAAACTTTGAAATAAATTTGGAAGTTTTGAAAAGTTTGAAAATATGCATAAATGTTTTAGGCTAAAACATATTTAGCTTTTGATTTCAATTAAAAAGTCTTGATATTCAAAATTACTTTGGAAAAATTTTGTTATCTGTGTTAATTAGACTTTAAGTGAAATGAATTACTTTAGGATGTTTTGAAACATTTAAAAAAGTTCCAAGGTTGTTAGAATTGCAAAAGTATTGATCGACCAATAGTGGAGACTAGTCACCAATATCTGAATTTCAAGAGACCAGTCAACTAATCTAAGGTAGTGGTCAACCAATGCTACTGTAAATCAATTTCTATCAACTATAAAACTTTTTCAAACGTTTCAAAATATCCCAAAACAATTCCTTTCAATTGAAAACCAATTCAAACAACCACTCTAAGATAGTTATCGACCATTACCTATACTAGTAGACCAGTTGGAGCTAGTGGTCAATTAATAGGCATCTTCATAGTATAGTAGCGACTAGTTTTTGGTGTCTAATGGCTTTATAAGTTACAATAACAGCTAGATTGTCCTTGTAACTATTTTTTATATAAATGCATGATCTTAACCATGTTGAAGAGGCTTTTAGTGCATTAGTGATTTTAAAGAAAGCTTTATGAATTTGAAAAGAGGTTTTTGGGGTTGTTATAAGTTGTTTTTAAAAGATTAAAAGTATTGGTTGCATTTATTCTATTTTTTTAGTCCTTATACATTGTTTTAATCAATATATTCAGTTTTTATATGCTTAAGTTGGGGCTTGATTTTTTATTTTAGATTAGCAATTAAGGGTTACTATACGCCCTTTTAAAAGTAAGATCTTATAGATTCCTTTTCACCTTTAAAAGAAAGATTTGTGGGTTCTTCTTTATCCTTAAAAGTAAGATTTTGTGTATTAATTTTCATCCTTAAGTAAGATTTCAAAGGGTTGCTCACCAATTTCAAAAAAAAAAAAGAAAAAGATTGTAAAGGTTCCTCTTTACCTTAAGAAGATTATTTTTAGTGAAATTTCCAATAAGTAATTGGAGAATAGACGTAGGCAAAGGGGTTTTGCCTAATCATTACTAAAATTGGTCTGCATCCTCTTTTCCCTTCACTCTTTTATTTACTTGTTGATATGATTATTCTTAAGTTTTTTTTAATTTGAATCATTCTGTTTTATATCGATATCATCATTGTCATCATCATTCTAATTTGAATTGTACTTAGAGATTTTATTTATTGTAAAAATTGATTTAGATATTAAACTTGGAAATTTTTTAAACAACTAATTCATCCCCCTCTTAGATACCATTTATGACTAACAATTTTCATCTTGTAACATATTCATTAGCCTAAACAAGTAGGTGTTTTACAAAAATCCATACTTGTTCACAACCTTGTTCATATGAACTTAACCTATGCTTAAAATACATGTTAACTTTTGAAATAGTTAATTACGTTTAGGCCCTTATGGTTGTGTAACTATCAATTTAGTAATTGAATTTGAAATTGTCAAATTAGTCCTTGAAGGTTTCATATCATTTTCTCTATTAGTTCACTGTTAACATATGTTTTAGGTGGATTAAGGGAGGACCCCAAATGATGTCCTTTAGGGCCTTATTGACATATAGTCCATTCAAGAGTTATATAAAGCATGACATCATTTTAA
>JAOXYD010006278.1:0-15402 GCA_028565735.1 Pinacopodium congolense | reverse complement strand
TTAACCCTCATGAATAAATGAACCTAGCAAATGTGTCATAATCGACGTTTGCTCATAATTACATTAAAAATTTATGCTTCTATATTGGATTACAAATTTTGTGATAAGACAAATTCTAATTAAAACGGCCAAGTATGAGAGATGCTTGACAAACCCATCAATAACAATTTCAATAGTTGTTAAACGTTGTCCTTGATTTGGACCTTAAGCATCATTAAACAACTTAATATAAATCTCCAACAGTGGGTTGTGTACAGTGTCATTAAAGCACTTTTACTCCTTAAAATGAGAATATTAAACATTCATTGAGCTTCCTAACAAATAAAAATAAAAAGTAGGGCACAAACCTTATTTTGACCATATTTAAGGAAAAAAATGAGTTCATTTTCATCAGCTTCTTTTCCCTTTTTTGTAGCCATTATTGTCTTCTAAATTTTTTCATGTTTTTCAGTTCCTTAGTTTATTTAACTTTGTAATTGAAAATTTTATTTTTTTATTGTATTATAGGTCTTTGAATATGCTACGCTAGTTTTCTTTTGGGTTATAAGATATTAAAGGAATGAAAAGATCATAATTGTGAGTTGAGAGTTATATTTCAATGGATATTGTGTTGTATGTTAAGAATGAGTTGGAACTCCAATTAAATGCCAAGAATTAGGATTTATTTTATAGGATTGACCACCTTATTTATGATTTCCACTTCTGACACTAAGTACAAGTTTTTTATATGTAATTTTCATTGATTAACAATACAAGTAGCAATAGGTTAATTGAGCTTGTAAGTTAAATTTAATTAATTTAGCCTAAGTTTTTGATTCCTTAAGTTACATGGCCCGCACGTGAAAGATTATATCTTAAGTTAGTTGTTCCCTAATGTTTAATGCTACCGTGTAATTAAATCAAGAGATCATACCCTAGGTTATTATATGGTAAGGGTTAAGTTTGCAGTTGTATCAGATTTATCTAGAGTTAGAGGAACAAATGAAGAAGATCATATTGGAGCCTATAGGCTAACATCTTAGGCATAATACAATCTACATGTTTTCGATGATCAATTGTAATTCTTGATTCCCAAAAATATCTTCTACCTTGCTTTACATTATTGTTATTTGTTTCTTGCTATTTTGTGTTTTTGTTTATTTCAAATTACTTTTGTTAGTTATAGTTTTTTTTACTTTTAATTTCATAAAACCAGTGTTTATTTTTTTATTTTCTTTTGCTTAACATTAAGAATAGCTAAAAATGCTAACTAGTTCTTTGTGGGATTGATAAGAATGAAATTTATTAAATTTTAATATAAATTTTAATATTATTTCAATCTTATTTTATTGTTTAAATACTCAATTTATGTTATATTGTGTTTAATCACAGGTTCATTACCTTAGCACAAATTTTGGGTCAAAATATGAAGAACTTAAAACAATTTGAGAAAAATTGAAAGATTGTATTAATTTGAAAAAAAAGAAAAAAAAGAAAAACTAGATGCAAAGCAAGCTACCAAAACGCGGCTTGCTATACGTTTTGAGCTCACCGTTTGCATTAATCAAAAGGGAGGTGAGAGCTGCTGTCTGAGTGCTTTAGGGAGTGGTAGCTGTAGCTGTAGTTGTCAGCGTGGGTTACTATCTAAGTGCTTTGGGGCGCATTGCTTTATTGGTTGCATCTTCGGTTAACGGCTTAGAGACAAGAGAGACGTCTTAGCTGGAGAGTTTTGGAGCTGCTGCTCAATAGGACGACACTACCAAGGAGAGAGACAAGAGTCAGCTGCACTATTGAGTTTTGAGTTTAGTTTTAATTAACTACTTTTCACTTATGCTTTTAACTTAATTGGGTATAGCTGTCTTTTCCCAACATTTTTTCTGTTTCGATCTTGCATTTACATTGTCCAAGTCCTCATCTTCGTTACTTTGAAATTTTTGGCAATTTCTAATTTGCTTTGCTCTCTTAATAGCTGAAATTTGGCTATTGTTTAGTTAGTTTAGTTTTGTGTTTTAATTTTCTTATCCAATCTATGAACATTGTTCACTTTTAAATATAAATGATAATTTCATATTTATTTTTTATTAATTATGAAGTTGTTTAAGCTTTTATTTCATATAGTTTCAATTATCTATTTAGTATTTTGTTCATCTATGTTTAATAGTTAGTTTCTTTGCATGTTCTTAAGTTTTAATTCATTTTGTGTTTAATTTTAAATTTGAAATTTTTATTTAAAAAGTTAGTTTAAGTTTTAATTAATTAAGTTTCAATTAATTAAATAATAGCTTAAGTAATGTGTGTTTTGCATTAATTTAAAAGTCAATTTGGGTTATTCCTTTATTGTTCTTAATTTTTTAGCTCGTGTTTTCTTTTAATTAATTATGTTTAGTGTTCATATAATTTTTGTTTTTCTTAATTTAATTATGTTTATCTAGTTTAATTTTGGGATGGAGGATATTAATGGAATTTTGGCTTAATAATTGTCATAATTGATTAGGAATTGATTAAATATTGTGATTTAGGTAAAGATTGAATTGGAATTTCGAATAAATTACATGAAGTAAATATTAATTCCTAAGATTGGCCATCTTAGGTTTAATTGCTAATTCTATTGTTATGAATGAACTTGTAATACGTACTAGTCCTAGTGATTTCCTTAGGTAACAATAGGCTAATTTTATTTGTCAGTAAACTTAATTAACTTAGCCGAGAATTCTAATTCTCTAAGTTACGCAATCTGAGCTTATGAAATTGTGCCTTAGGCTACTCGTTCTCTAGTTGTTAATGTTATCGCGTCGTTAAATATAGAGAGCTTATTCTAGGTTGCCTCGTGATTAGGGATAGGTTTTCATCGTATAGGACCTATTTAAAAATGGTGGAATTGAGGGTTTGAGAGCATATTTGAACCCATAGGCTAGCATCTTACATCGATTGCAAGTTATGTATTTCGAGGACCAATTATAAGTCTTTAATTCCTGATATATCTTTCACCCAACTTTCATATTTCTTGTTTGTTTATTCTTTGTTTGTCTTTGTTTTGTTAATTATCTTTAGTATTTAATTTTGACATCTTTGCTTTTAATGGTTTTGTTTTAATTTTACCAACATTAGAGATAGCAATTCACTCTAGCTCTCTGTGGGATCAACCCTGATTTGCGCTAACTACTTAGTTAGGTAGGTTAGGTAATTTTATTATTTGGTAGCTTACGACGAGCTCACCAAGGATGGATCTTGACTTACCTACATTGTTAAGAGGTTAGGTTAGGAATTTAATATTTGGTAGTTACCGAAATACTTACCAATTTTAGTATCGTTGCCAGAGAGCTAGTGTTAATGTTTTATTATTTCTTATGTTTTTTAATTCTTTATATATTTATCTTTCTTACCCTATTTTTTGTTTTGCTTTTACCATTGCCTTCTAAAACATCTAAGGATGCAAAAATTTACTATAGAGAACAAAGTCTTGCATTTTTCTCCATTTAATCCATTTCCATTTTGTCCTGTGGTGGGTCATACAAGACTCCAACAGTTTGAGTGAGCTTAGCACATTCTTAGTCTTGTAAGTGAAAGCTCATCACCTACTAAAGAGGATGACAATAAAAGTTTAGAAAATTCGATAGAAGAAGATAAAGGGACGATGGAGCATTATCGATTCACTTTAAAGGATCTTGTAACTCCTACCTTTAATCTAGACTTGCTTTGCATCAAATATCCCAATATTAAACTTGAGTTTTATATTAAATTTGGTGTAATTCCTGTTTTGCCCATTTTTACAAGTTTTTAAGATAGCAACTCATTGGGCTCAGGCTACATCACTGATCTGAAAAAGTTCCTCAATGAGTTCCACATTACATGCTTGGAAATAAGGCCTAAAAGTGCCACAATAGATCAGTTGAAGTCGAGGGCATTTCCTTTCACCTTAACAAATGCCACTAAAGGATGATTGTATGATATACCCAAATGACTGGTTACCACTTAGGACTAGATGTGAACAAGTGTTCTTATAGAAGTACTTTATTACCTTGAGAGAAAAAAAAATTCGAAAAGAGATTTATGGAATTTGACAAGATGAAGGTGAGTCACTTCATGAGTACTGAAAGCATTTTAAGAAGTTGTGAAATTGTTGTCCCAACCATCAGATCAATGAGCAACGTCTAATTTAACACTTTATGAGGTAGTATGCTTATAGATTAAATAGATGCAGCAAGTAGGGGTGTTAGTAGACAAAACACTAGATTATGTAAGGAGCTTAATAACAACTATGGCTTCTGACTCACAGTACTAAGGTAGTTAGAACAACATCTCATCCTCTACACATAAGGTTAAGGAAGTTTCTATTGAACGACTGGAGCAACAAGTTTAAAATCTCACATTCTTAGTAGAGTAAATAGGAGGGGGAAAGTCAAGGTATCTAAAATTTGTTCATTATTTGCCCATTATAATAATATGTGTCCTACTTTAAATGATGATCAATAGGTCTATGCTATTGTTAAGCCCTAAGGTCAACAAAGAAGGTATGATCCCTACGCCCCTATATACAATCAAGGATGAAAAGATCCTTAAAAAATTTAATACAGGAGGAACTAGCATAGAGGTGGTTCCAACTTTAAACCACCCATCACTCAATAACCACAAGGACTTAACTTTCCACTTTGTTTTTACTAAGTTCAACAACCTTTTTAACCTAGGCCTCCTCCACCTCCACCACCACCACAAGCTCGAGGAATGCCACTAGAGGAGATCGTTAAGAATCTGACCATCATCACTCTTCAACTCCAACAGGAAATAAGCAGTGGCATGAAGAATCTAAAGAATCAAGTGAGCCAACTAGCAGACTCCCTGAAGAAGCTACAATTTCAAGTTTCCAATAGAGTTCCTAGACAACTAGAGAGAAATTTTTAGGAGAAAATTTCTACCTTCATTAAGCAAAGTTAGTAGTAACAAAAGGAGAAATAGACGGAAGCAAATGAAGAGTAAGAAAATAAGAAAGAGGGAGATGTGGAGATGCAAGAAAAGGAGGGTGGAATACCTCTTAAGGTGAGTGATACATCTTTTGCTATTGCTAAACAAGTTTTAGTTCCTTTTCCTTGTAGGTTAAAGAAGACAAAGTAGCCAATGAAGAAGGAGTAAGAGAAAGAAAAGTAGAAAGAAAAAGAGATGAAGAAGAAGCAAAAGAAAGAAATTTTTGAAAATTTCTTCCATGTAGAGGTGACTGAGAGCCTTTAATATATATATATATATTTTAGGCATGATTTAGTGCTTGTTAAGTTAAGTTTTTGATGCAATTTCATGTGATTTTCATGCAATTCTAGTTAAAATCCTTAATGATATGTTACTCACTTGATTACTATTTTTTATCATATTTCATAGGATTTTGAAGAACAATTTGAGGCAATTTTAAGAATGTAAATGGTGTGAATTTAATTTGAGTCTAAGTACATTAAGTGACGATTCTCCATACCAAATTAAGTACATAAAATGAGGAAGCTCTATACCAAATTTCATGGCCAAAGGACAAGCAAAGTGGAAGATATGGCAAAAAGACTAAAGATTGGCAAAAGCTAGAATTTCCAATAGAAGACCACAATTATAGCCTAGTCGATGGCCTTTAGTTAGCAAGACTCATGGGTTGAATCGTGGCCCAAGACATGGAAACCTCCATCAACAACGCCCTATTGACTTAATTTTGTGAAAGCCTTAATAAGCTATAATTTAGGGCATGCCATCACCCTTTTGACCTATTTTTGTGATTTTTAGGTCTTAGAAGCCTCTAGAAGCTAGATAATAGCCATTGCTCCATAGGAGACAAGCACTAAGTCACTTACAAAGGTTTTCATGTAATTTTAAAGGAGAAAAATATATTCAAACACATTGAATTAAAGATCAAGGACCTGATTTCATAAATCAAGTGTCAAGTATTCAAAGATTCCAAACAATCTCAACATGAGGTTTTCTAATTCGTACTTTTTGATGCTTTATTATGATTGATACAATGAGTAGGAACTAAGTTTCTCTTAGGATTTGGGATTTTACAAGCTCTAAGATGTAGTATTTATCGTAATTCTTAGATTAGCTTTTAAATTCTAGATTTTCAATTAGATTTGTTAATGGATATTTAAGACTTTGAATTTAATTATTTTGTAAACATAAAATTTGTTTTCAAGGCTTTGATTTGTGTATGATTGGATTGAGAGATCGATTACATGCATTAAATCATTTCGTTAACAAAATATAGATAGTGTTATATAAGATATCTAGGTTAGGTTTGAGGTTAACATAAATAATAGTTTCCATGAAACCAAGTAATGCATTTAATCAATAGGTTCAAATAAAAAAGAATTTCTTGCAATTAACATTAGAGAGTCCACGGTCTAATAGATCTAAAATTTGAGCTAATACAATAATACAATAAATAAGAATGAATCATAGAGGGAGTAAATACTTGACTCATAATAAGAAAACCTATTTAAGGCTTGGAAGCATTGGAAGGACAAGCTCAGAAGGTGCCCGCGTCATGGCTTCGACTTGGTCATACTGAAGCAAACCTTCCACGAAGGTTTGAACTTTGCCACAAAGCAACTAATCAATGCATCATCTGATGGCAGAACAAATTCAAAATCCTCGAGCTATTCAAATAGCTAATAGAGAACATAACAATGAACACTTACTAGTGGGGAAGTTCAAGTTAAAGAGAAAAACTGAGTGAAGGTGCAAGCAAAATAGATGATGTGACTTCTTTGGAGGAGAAGGTAGACACCCACACAAAGAAATTGAAGAAAATGATAGTAGCATCCATTTCTATCGATTTCGGTGGAGGTGGCCACCAGAACCATGAGTGTCTGTCATTCGAAGTTGGGGGAAAGCCTAAACAAGTGGATTATGTAAGCAATTGTAAAAAAGTAATCCCTATAGTAATAGCTATAATTTAAGATAGCGAACCTGCCCCAATTTCGCGTAAAGAGCTTAAGGCCAGTAAGGTTAGAATCATCAACTTGGCTTCCATCCACAATATTGAGCTAATAGGCCATTTAGCCTAAAGGAAATTATTGCTAAATACATCACTAGCATAGATGCCTGATTCTAGAATATTGAAGTCTTTACAAGGAACTTAGAAAACTAAGTTGAAAAACTTGTTAAGTGAACTTTAGAGTGATCTCCAGGTGCTCTACCAGTTAAACGAAGAATAATGATGGCAAAATATCACAGAGACAGAAGAGAGCAAGGAAGCCAATGATGGAAAAGTAAGCCATCAAGATTAGGCCATGACAAAGCCATCATCGATCAACCAAGGGAGTGTATAAGTATGTATCTAGACTCTATTGAGAATATGCAAACTAATACACCTTTATTAAGACTCTTGTACAAAGGCCTAAGGATGTAGAAGTTGTATGCAGTGTGTTTAAGGACAAGAGGGAGAGAGAGAATTTTTAGTCGGTGAAGAATCATGAATATGCAATTGTATTTGCTAACAAGCTACCACCAAAGCTAAAGGACTCAAGGAGTTCCTTGATTCCATATCCTATTGGTAGTTTGTATGTACATAATGTTTTAGCTAATTTAGGGGTCAATATAAATCTCATGTTTGACAAATTATTTCATGAGTTAAGGTTAATGTTCATAAACCCCACTAGTATGCATTTATAATTGGTGGAAAGCTTATCAAAGTATCCTAGAGGAATTTTTTAAGATTTTCTTGTATAAGTTGATAAGTTTATATTCCTTATCGATTTTGTGATCCTAGATGTTAAGAACAAAGATGGAAACCCCCTTTGATTCTAGGTAGACCTTTTCTAGTTACCTTAAGAGCACTAATTGACTTTCTAGAAAAGAAGTTAACCCTTAGGATTAAAGATAAATTCATCATTTTCCTAAATAAAAAACTATTGTACTCTTTCGAATTAAACATCATATCCCTATTTTGATGAGGTACTTGATAAAACTCTAAGTAAGTTGTAGAAAAAAATGACCAGTGTGCTTCTGGAGTTCGATTTAATAATGATGCTAGGATTTAACCATTGTGGAAATCAGACAATATCGACTCTTGACTTAAATGATCTAGATGAATGGAGATGAGACATCACAAGGACAATAAAAAGCTCCTTAACGCAATGAGAAGATAAGGAATTGGAAGAATAACTTTAAGAATAATTAACAAACAAGGGTTGTCAAACTTAAAACATTAAACAAACATTTTGTAGAAGGCAACCCACTTTAGTTTTTATCATATTCTTGCTTTTATATTCTTGTTTGTTAATTAATTGCATTGAGCTTTTACATTGCATTCTTACCTTCTTTTTATTCAATTTTTACCTTAATTTTTAGTTATTGTTATAGCATTCTCTTTTAGTACATTGGGGTTGTTCTAAGTTAACTTAGTTTTTTTAAAAATTAGAAAACCCCCTAATCTAGGGGCCACGGTGGTTAGGCATTATAACCAATGGTCTGAGCCACACCTATGGCCCAACCCCTGTGGCATTAAAGTTGGGTGTTTAAAACACCCAACCATCCCAACTTCACTATTTTTCATTGCTTTCTTCCTCTAACCCTTATAACCTCTTTTGACTCACCTTTCGAACATCAAAACAACCATCTTAAGCCTTTTTTGTTTCATCAATTTGTTAGATTTGCATCAATAACATAAGGCATGCTTCAACTCTTTCTTTGTCTACTTTAAATTTGGGGTTTAATGCTTAGGTTAGGGTTTGTTCATTCTTAAGAGCATAAATAACGTGATTTGTCAATTTTCATGTTCAATTGAGTAGGTTAGATGTGATTATTAATGGAATAACCTTTACTCTCATATTACCCATGAATTATTGTGTTAAATTATGTAATTTTGCATATTGGTTTTATGGGAGCCAAATTTTAGATGCCTATTTCACATGTTTTGTGTTTCACCATCTTAATTGCTTATTAATGTTGCTTTATCGATAATAGTGGTTTAGACACATCCATGGAATATTAACACCCTATAAGTTCTTTATTGGTTTCACTTTGAATAAATTACTTAAGCTTTGACCATTGAGAGGTTTAAATGGAGGGCATTGGTGTTATTTGAGTGGTGAATGATTTGGAATTTGTTAATGAGGTCATTATTCTGTACATTATACTCTATTGATTATCATATCCTACATTATGTGCAGTTGAATGAATAGCTTTTTGGCTTACCTTATGCCTCCATGTCATTCTTATTATTTGAATTTAGTGCTTACTTCATTAAATTTGATACTTGTCATATGTTGAGACTTATTATACACTTAATTAGGTGTAGTCCCAATTATTCATTCCTTACATTTGTATTTTCCTTTAACAGTTATGGCTTCTCATAAGGAAAAGGTGAAGAAAGCTCGTCATGACAGAGCATCCTCCTCTTAGAGCATTGAGATTGATACCATTATCATTTAACTTCAAAACTCCTAGCTCATCGTCAAATACAAAACATTATTGTCAAGTGATATTGAACCTACTTGGTTTTTGGTCTTCGACGATTTAAAAAAATTGGGCTTTGCTATTGACGTTTGTTTGTACTTGCACAGAGTGAGATGGGAAGCTATTGTTGGGATTAAGGACCTAGGATACAAAAACCTCTTCTATGAATATTTAAAAACCTTTGAGTATGACAAGGAACTAGTTAGAACAGACTTGGGGATTTTTTAGAGATAAAGTAATTTTCAACTAGACTCCTTACTTCAAGGAAGGATACATAATTTTGGAGTGAAATTGGTGATGGCCACTTCAATCTAAGTGTTAACAAAGGCACCAAGATTCGGTCTTCAGCATTTAGAGTACTTCATCGACTAATCATGGGTATCATTGGTGGCTGCCATGAGAGATTAGGACCTATTACCTGACATGATTTGCTACAGCTTTGGGGTATGTATCATGGACATACCTCTAATATTACGATTGCTTTAGCCTTTCATTTCAATAATCAAAGGAAGGGGCCTAGAGGATTGCTCGGTGGCTTATCCTACATCACTAAACTTGTCATAAATCTTAGGCTCAACTTAAGTAACTTAGACTGGGGGAGGATGATTTTTGGATGCTATTATGTGGATAAGAATGGGGATAGACATCAAGCATCATGGATGACTATGCCTCAATTAATCTTGGCTAACCACCTAAGATTTTGACATACCAATAAGCAATTGGAAGTTAACAACAAGGAGGAGGACAACATCAAGTGATGAATGACTCTAGACAGGAGGAAGTTCAACAGCAATAATAATCACAATGGGAAAAGGATATGAGGCTTTAGTAGGACAAGTGGAAGTAGCAATAAGCATGGTAGCATCCTCCATTACCATTACTGTCAGTAACATATTGATTCGAGTCATGAAGACCAGGTTGTTCTGCTTGTTTTCATTTTTCTTTGATCTTTTTGTTTTATTTTATTTTATTTTCTTTATTTTAGATCATCGTAGTTAGTTGATTTGTAAGAATTAGATTTTCTTCCTTTCTATTGTTTCCATTTTTGTTTTTCTTCTAATTCCTACCTTAATCTAATCTTTTGAAAAAGCTTGTATTTTAATTTTATTCTTCAGGTTTCAATTGTAAGCTTCGAACCATACACCTTCAAGCATGTGGATTCACCTATAAAACCATTATATTCATGCATGAATTCTAACTTCAATAATTGGGGGAGTTTCATTCTCCTTTACCACTCTTACTTTCATGTGCTTTATTTCTTTTGGATGCTCAAAACTTAGGACAACTTGGTTTAAGTATAGAGGGAGTTGAATATGTTAGGTTTTATAATTTATTTACAACACTGAAGTTGTTAGGAGGTAAGAGTAATGAATTGAATATCCATGATCAATGATTGAGATTGAGAGTTGATTGTTGATGGTAGTGTTTTAATTTATCCATGTTTTTTATGAGGTGAGCATTGAACAATTCTTGATTGATTTTGACCTTAATTTTTTTTGTTTTATGTGTTTCTTTGGTGATGTGTTAAAATTTGAATGTGGTTTCATATGAACTATTGTGTGAATTTGGAATAAGATGTGTTTTAAATGAATAAAAGGATAGATGAGAAAACACTCACATCACTGGCTTCATATTGATAAAAATGTTAAAGTGAATTAGTGGAGTTGGTAGCCATTTGCAATTATGAGCTTGTTGAGTAACCGAGGGGGTTCATAAAAAAAATTTCACCTTCATATCAAAACATTAGGTGACATTCTAAACAAGTTAAAAGGAGTAATCATGTTGAGTAATTAGCAGACCTTATCGACGAAATGTTTTTCCCCAAGTCAAAGAGAAGGTAAAACCCCAAAAATTTCTCAAAAGCTAAAAAAAAAAGAATTATACTTCGCATTAGTGATGATTTCCATGAATAAGTTCTTATGGTGATCTCTATAAAGGCTTATAAATGTTTAATATTATACATTGAAGGTTAGCTAATTACTAACAATAGGTTATGTTTGTTAACCAAGTTTTTGTCATGAAGTTATAGTGATTTGCAAGCTAAACCAAAAGCATTAGATGACAATTTGTTTGTACTTAGTTAACTCCTGACTCTTGATTGATTTCTTTTAAGTGGATATTTAGTTATTAATTAAGGACAAGAAATAGTTTAAAAGTTGGGGTATTTGATAACGCTAAAAACATACATATCTTAGGCATGATTTAGTGCTTCTTAAGAGAAGTTTTGGATGCAATTTTATGTTATTTCCATATAATTCTAGTTAAAATCCTTGAATGAGATGTTACTGACTTGATTTTCATGTTTTATCACATTTCATAGGATTTTAAAGAACAAATTTGGGTACTTTTGAGAAACAAATGGTGTGGAGTCAAATTAGGATCCAAGCATATCTCTAAACTAAATTTCAAGGCCAAAGGATGACAGAAATATAATTTATATGATTTTCATGATATTTTGATGTTAAATGACTCCTATTTTGATGTTCAAATGTTTAACTTATGTCCTGACTTATTGAATTTGTAGATTAACACCTTATTAAAGTGAAACCTAAGCAAAATGTGAAGAAAGGAGCAAAATGACAGTACCTGCCTACCTCACACTTACCCTTGAAGACCTGCGATTTACTCCTTGTTGGGGAGTAACCTTACCCAGTGTTGTTATAATACCATTCCAGCTATTTGTAGCTGAATTTACCATTCCATTGGTTACTACTTATGCAACTTGGTTCCCACTTTCTCTAAACATATAAAAGGAGTGTTTGAAGTAGAATAATAGGGGAGAAAGAAACAAAAACATAGATCAAAGATAGAAAATCAAATAACTTAGCTTGCTAGGGTTATTTTCTCTTATTCTTCATTTTTTTAATCTTGTTTTGCATATCTGAGTTGATATTATTAGATTGTGAAAACTCATATAGGTGATCCAACCTTGTAAATGTTTTTGTAGTTTATATTTGGTGCATTCAAACCTATCTTTTACATTTAAATTTGTATTTTTCTATCATTTTTTCAAGAATATGACAAATATGATGAGTTTGATCTTTCTCTTGCTTCAAATGAGTGGTTTATTCAATTTTTAGTTAAGGAATGATTCTGAAATAATCTGGATATGTGCTTAACTTTTTTCCATACATGATTAAAAGTTATTCTTTACTTAATTGAAGAGTTTAATGTTTATTCTCAACTAACCCTTAGGATAAAGTTAAGAGACAAGTTAAGATAAGAGAAATCTACCTAATTTCCTAGAAAAATCATTAAGTAACCTAATTTAAATAAGCCAATAACAAAACCTTTATGTATCTTGAGGGTAATAATATGAAATTTGGAATTTGTGGATTAAAGTTTCTTAAACTTTAAGCTTAATGCTTAATATTGTAGTATAACCAAACTTCAACTTAAATAATTAGAGAAAAAGTTGTGTTTTAATCATAGCATGGATTTGAATTAGTGAAGTGACTCTAGGATAAACCTTTTAATCCATTTTTAATCCATATAAATCATTGAAGATTATTTCCTGAACAAATTTTTTCTTCTAAGCAATCCTTTGATTAACCTAATTTATTCTGTATATCTTATTAATTTTGAATCATTTAGTTAAATTAGTTAGTAATTTCATTCAACCAAGTTTTTCTAGATAATTGTGATCTAATTTGGCCTAGTAATTGCAATTTTGGCTTTCACAGTAGAATGATAACTTAGATTTAAAATACCTACATATATTACTTGTGATTGGTGCACTTGTGATAATTATTGGTTAATCTTGTGAAAGGAAGAAAAAATTGTGTTGAATTGTTAACTTTGTGAATTAAATTAGATATTTAGGCTTTAATAGAACTCAACACTACATAGGACAAACGGAAAAGAATATATGGTGAAATGACCGAAGAGTAGTAGAAGTTGGAATTTCTAGCAGAAGACCATGGCCTAAGTCACAATTATGGTCCAAGTCATGCTAAATTCCATTAACCACGCCCTCTTGACCTAATTTTATGATGTTTAAGTCTTGGAAGTGTTAAGAAGACAGATGAGAGCCACCACTCCATAGGAGACAAACCCTAAGTCATTTCCAAAGGTTTTTATGTAATTTTTAAGGAGAACAACAGATCTAAACATTATCGAATCATTGATCAAGGACTGGATTTCATGTATGAAGCATTAAGGATTAAAGGATTCAAGAAAATCTCAATATGATCTTTTCTAATTCCTTATTTTTTATGATTTTTTGTATGATTAATGTAATGTGTAGGAACTAAGTTTCTTTTAGGCTTTTGGTTTTCACAAACTTTAGGATGTAATATTTATTGTTATACCTCGATTAGCTCTTAAAATCTAGATTTTAAATTAGGTTTTATAATAGAAAATTATGTCTTAAAATTAATGTAAATTGTGGGCTCGTTTCATATTGTTCTTCGTTAAGGTTTTTTCTTGTGGTTTTTATGTTTTCGTATATTTTTTGTGTGTTTCTTTTTTGGGGTTTTGTGCTTAGAGAAAAAGAAAACATAACCAAATAAAATAACTATACAAAAAAAGCCCTTTGTTTTCAAGGCTTTGATTTATGAAGGATTAGATTGAGTGATCGATTATATTCATTAGATCATTTCATTAACAAAATATCTTACATGGGGAGCTAGAGATAGGCTTACATAAGATATCCAGGTCAAGTGTGAGCTTAACTAAAATAATAGATCCATGAAACCAAGTAATTCATTCAATAAGTAGATTAAAATAGAGAGAACTTTTGCTTAATTTATCAAATTAAATAGGGTTGTATAACTCAAGAGTGAGTGCAATTTACTTTAGGGAGTTTACAGTTTAATAAATAGAAAATTTAAGACAAGAATATAATGAATAAACATCCATCCTAGAGGTAGTAAATACATGATCCTTACAAGTTGACTTAGACATTTATTTTAACTGTTTAGTTATTTTCTTTTTAAAATAATTCAATCAATTCATTGTTTTAATAAGTTAGCTACTCTAGATTGTAATCCATTAATGATAGCAGTCCTGAGGGATCAACACCTATATTCATTAAAACTATATTACATTAGTGATAAATACATATGCCTTCTTCATGTGTTGTGATTTAGTTAGCATGTTTCTTGGTTAATTCTTATTTAAAACTTATGTAGACTCACATAATATCAGTGAACATACCTTTACTTGAAGTTTATTAGAATTTTTTTAAGAGTTATGTACAAGCAATTGAAAGATGAAGAGTGATGCAAAGCACTATATAAAAGGGAATGTGCCAGTTGTTCCACCAAAGAAGTTACCATGCAAATTTAAAGATCCCAGTATATTTACTATTTCTTGAAAAATAAATAGCACGAGGTACGATAATTGTACATTAGACTTAGGAGTTTCTCCTAAATGCCTTTATTCGTTTTTAAAGCTCTTATGCTAGGTCCTTCGAAGTTACTCATGTTATTCTTTGAATAGTTGATGGTTCTAATGCTCACTTTAAACGGGGTGTTTAAGGATATCTTAATGTAGCTTAACCAGTTTATACTTCCTGTAGATTTTTATGTTCTTTGCATATAGGATGAGTGGTCACCAAATTCATTACCTATTCTATTGAAGAGACCATTCTTGAAGGCCTCATAAATAAAGATTGATCTCAATTGATAAGGATGGATTTTATAGTATTTCTATATGTGTTTTAATGTCATTTAATCTCTATTTTGATGTTTAAATGCATAATTTGTATTCCTTTTAAATTTAAATGAAAGATTAATAATTGGACACAAACACTAGTTGAAAAGTCCAAATTTTGAGAAGAATTGGAGCAAGAAGACTAAGAGAAGATCAAACAACTCTAGTTTTAGTGTAGGTGATTTTGGTGAGGGATTAGGTTTATTTCTAGAGCTCAAATTGTTCTGATATTTTATGGGGTTCAAGAATGTCATGTGAGAAAACTATATATCAAAATTCATGCCCATCAGCTATGTAGGAGGAGTTGGAGAAAAAAATGTTAAGAGGAGTAGAAGTTGTCCA
>JAOXYD010006267.1:0-15402 GCA_028565735.1 Pinacopodium congolense | reverse complement strand
GGTTAAGTTGAGATATCAAATTGAGAAATCAAGAGAGTTTTAAAAATCCCTTTAGTTCATAGAGGGGGGATTGATAACTGAAGTTAGATAACACATTATGGTCTTATCAGACTACTTTCAAGAAATCTATTGGTACGTCTCCTTATAGGTTAGTTTATGGTAAATCTTGTCGTCTGCCTAAGCAGTTAGAATTATTAGGCCATTTATTTTTCTAAATTTTTACTTAAATAAAGTTGGTGAAATGAGGTTCTTATAATTAAATGAGATAGATGAGTTCCATTTTGATTCTTATGAAAACTCTGAACTGCATAAAGTACGAGTCAAGAGGTGGCACGATAATCATATTCTTCATCATGAGATTAATGTTCGTGAAAAAGTCTGTGTTTTTAATTCAAGGTTGAGACCATTTCCAAGCAAGTTGAAATCACGATGGTTTAGGCCTTTTGAGGTGACCAAGGTCTGTCCTTTTGGTACATTTAAGGTTATAAATGGTCACACCACCATTAAAGTCAATACGCAACGAGTCAAGCTTTACATATCTAGTACAGTTGAGGAGTCTAGTAACAATCTTACTCTTTATAATCCTCATTGAACTAGGGATTTTCCCTTAGCCACTTACTTATTTATGTTTTTATTTTATTTTATGCGTTAGAGTCTTAGTGGGTGGGTTTTCCTTAGTTTCATTTCTTTTTCTTTTGTTTCCTTTTTGTGTTCCTTAATGTCCTTTGATAATATTTAGTATAGTAGAGTATGGCTTTTTATCTATCTTATCTCTTGTACTTTGATCTTCATTTGTGGACTTTCAGTTGCTACAATAATTCTTTTTTACACTTCGATGAATCAAAATGTGATGTTATCAATATAACAGTGTATTCCTTTCTCTTTTCTTCTATTTTATGCTTTATTATTATTTTACAAACATTTATGACAATCTTCAATTTAAGTATGGGCGAGGGATAGCATGTTATCACACTTATGTTTATTTATTTTATAGCTCATCATTTTATCATTTTTGTTACAATATTAGATAATATGTGGAAAAAATTTTCAATTTGGATACATATCATTTAACATTTTTCCTTTTGAATTTTATTATTTTGAAAATTAGAGATGTTGTATGGTTGATTATGATTGCTAATGACCAAATGTTTTTAAATTATTTCATGTTTTAAATAATAGATACTTGCTAATCATTATGATTTCCTGTGTCTAACATGAATATTCCTAACTGATTTGTGACTTATTTTAAACATGTTCATCATCTAATTTAAGTTAAAATAAAAAACTTGCAAAAAGGAAAAAAAAGAAAAAAAAATGCATGTGTGAATAAGAAAACCAAGTTTCATTCAATGCCTTTGAATTCTTTCCTTTAAAATGTTTGAAGTTAATAAGTGTGATAGTAGTAAGTTAACATGAGTTGACCCAATCAAGTAACTGGGGGTATGCATGATAAGGTATTCACTTTTATGTCAGAAGAATAGGTGACTTCCTAACCAAGCCTTTAAAAGCTCACATTTTTAGTTTATGTTTTAATGTTCTTAATGAATAAAAGATGTGGATTTGTTCAAAAGGTTGATGCATTTGACTTTGTGATTATTCATTTTGCTTATGGAATTGCATTTTATGGCTTAGGTTTAAGATTAAAGAAGCATAAAGTGATTTAAATTCATTTGTAATTTGGCATGATTAATTGGTTATGTAACATTTCAATGGTTCATTACGCTTGAATGATCAAGGAAGCCTTTTCAATGGTTATGTTTGATGAGCCTAGATCATTTTTCCTATGGTTATATCTTATTTTGAGATTGATGATGATTTGGTTTGCTTAAAGATAAGCAAACACTTAATGGTGGGGTAATTATTTACAATATTTTAATTCAATCTATATTTTTTATTTCTTAAGAATTAAACCATTATTGAATTATTTCTAACCCAAAATATTTCTTTTTCTTCTTTTATTTTTAGTGAATTGCATGTTTTTTTAGGTACCTTTGGTGTATGATATCAAATCTTTAATGTCGTTTCATGTGGATCATCATGTGAATTTGGAATAGGTTGTAATTTAATGAATGAAAAGTGTATGTGTGATTGAATAAAGTGAGCAAAAAAATTTATTCTATTGGCTTCATATAATAAAAGGTTAAAGTTCATAAGTGGAGCTAGTAACTATTTATAATTTTGATCTAGCTCAGTAACCTGGGGTATTTACCACAAAATATTCTCCTTTGCATCAAAAGGCCAGGTGACATTGTAAACAAGCTGAAAAGGGTAACCAAGGTGTATTACTAGGGAACATTCATAACAAAATGTTTGTCCTCATGTTAAAAGACAAAGTGAAAACCCAAAAATTACTCCAAATGAAACTTAATTTATATCTCGTATTAATGGTAAAATCCTTAGACTAATTTGCATGATGATCTATATAAAACCACTTAGATACTTCATATTGTCTTATGAGGGTTGCTTATTTACTAACAATTGTGATTATATGTGACAACAATTTCTTTTTTGTTATGAAAGGATTGTGATATGTAAGCTAAATCAAAAGTATTGATTGATATTTGTTTTTACTAAATTAACTTTCAACTTTTGATCAATTTTATGTTAAATAGATGTTTAAGTCGTTACTTAAGGATAAGTAATAGCTTAAGTGTAGGGGATATTTGATAGTAGCTAATTCATATAACTTTTAGGCAAGAGTTTATTATGATTAGCTTGAAGTTTAGAGGATAATTCATGAGATTTATATGCATATTGACTTATTTCTTTAATAGGATGCTATTATGTGCTTTCAATGGTTGATTTTGATGAGAAATTTGATACATCTTTCAAGTTAAAAGAAATATGGAAGCAATTGGACATCAAGAATATCATGTTAGGAAGCTCCACATCAAATTTCATGACCAATGGAAAAATGAAGGAAGATGTGCTGCACAGATACTGAAGGAACCACAAAGCTATAAAAGTCACTGTCAGAGCCATGACCATGACCTTGCCTATGATTACTACCTAAAATAAGTTATGAGTAAAGTCTTGGCCATGACTTTATCGGTGTGACATGTTTTGGAACTAAATTTGGTTATTTCAAACATATCTCTTGCCTCTCGAAGTTTCAAGCAACTGCCAAGGGAGAAAATTAAAGTCCTAAGCCATGTTCCAAAGGTTTTGCATAATATTAAAGGAGAAAGAAAGATCCAAACACACCAAATTGAAGATCAAAGATATATTTCAAGCAAGGATCATTAAGAAGACAAGGAAAAAGAGATGCTCGTATTTGTATGTCTTGATTTCCTTTCTCATTTTGATTGTTGTTATGTTTTCTATATTGTATTGGATGTTTTTATAAACTCTAGGATGTAGTATTTCTTGTTTTCTTGATTTAATATTAAACTTATAGATTTATGTTTGATTTGTTAATGATATTAATGAATTTGGCTTTTAATTGTTATGTAAATGTAAACTTTTTTTCTAATGATATAATTGTGTATGTTTAGATTAAGAAATTGTATGTGTGCTTTGGATTAGTCCATAAAAATGTATCTTTCATGGAAACCTAGAGATATGCTTACATAAAATGTCTGGATTAGATGTGGGCACAATCAAAACAATAGGCTCTGTATAATGTTTAATGCATTCAATTTATAGTTGAGATAGAGAGAACTTTCACCTAATTCATCAAGTTAAATAGAATTGTGTAACTTTAGAAAGTGTATGATTTACCTTGAGGAACCTACAATTCAATAAAATCTGGCAACATATAAATCATGGTTAAACAATTAACATGAATGCATTTTAGAAGGATTAATTACCTATATCTTAACTTTATAATGTTTATTAATTCTTATGAGTTGTCTTGGGAGTTTACCTTTGGTTGTTTTATTTTTTTTTCTTTTATTAATGAACTAATCATTCCTTTTTTAACCAGGCTAGATAATGGACATAGGAATCCATTGATAGTTGTAATCCTCCAGGATCGATAACATAGACTCATATAGGCTTTATTACTTAGTGATAGGTTCACTTGCCTTATTATTTGTTGTGGTATTGTTTAACTGAGATTCTTGGCTTTTTTATTTAAAACTTAGGCATGTTTACACGTTATCAACATGCATTTCATTTTCTTAATCTAATGCATAAAAATTTTCAAGTATTAATATAAACTTAAGTTTTTATTTTAAAGGAAAACTTCCAAATATTTAAAGCACTTTTAAGGAATATTTTGAAATGTGTATAAATCAATTTTCATCAATGGAATAAATTTTAAAGTTTAAATATCTTAAAGAAAATCTTATAATAAATTTCAAAGTTTCTCAACGTTCCAGTTAACCAACCTAACTTAGCAGTTAACCATTATGAAGTTATTGTGTATATTAGCCAACCAATGTATGGTGTTGTAGATAAACGATTTTGCACATTATGAACCGTTAGTTTGTATGTCACTTTGATCAACACATTGATAGATTAATATAGAACCTCCGTATACTAATGTCTATGAGTGGTTGATCGATGTGACTTAAAATGCTAAAATTATTATAGTGTGAGTTTGTAGTGTGTTACAGGTTGATAATTCAATCGACCAACATCCTGAGAGATCAATCAATAAGGGATAGTTTTTGTTTACAATGACTAGTTTTTGTATCTAATGGGTAGTATACTTTTTGAACAATTAGAACACTGATTCAGTAATATTTTGAGGCTAACAAGGCCATAAATACATGATTTTATGTTTGTTGTAAGCATTAATAAGCATTTGAATTTGAAGAACACGTTTTAAAAGTGTTTTAATGATTTTATTACATTCATTCATTGAAAGTGAGTATTTTAAACTTTATAGTATGATTTTGAGTAAGCAAGATCCTTTCCATTATAAAATTCTTTTATAGGGCCTTCTCTTTATTTAATTGGGGCTATTGTTTATTTTTCATTAATAAAGGGAGATTCTAAAGGTTTCTCTGTACGTGTAAACAAGGTTTCTCTTTACGTGTAAAATAAGATTCATTATAAGGAGGTTCCTTTTTACCAAGTTAAAAGACATGAATTTTTAAGAGAGGCTTGTAGAGTGATTGTAGGCAACGATTATTTGCTAAACCATAAAAATTTGATTTATGTATTCCTTTTTAGAGAAACTTTATTATACACGTTTTTCTTGATTAATCTTAAAATATATTGACACTTCATACCATCATCATCAAATTAGAGATTTTCTTAAGTCTTTTAAAGTAGTAACAATTTATTAACACCAAATTCATTGTCTCTTAGGTGTCGTTAGGAACTAATAAGCATTAATACCTTTAAAGAGTTGGGGAATGACAATATGTCCTATTAAGTAAGAGATCAAGTGCATATACTTATTGAAACAATTGAAAGAGTTATAAGTAAGAAACTTAAAAAATCTTTGAATACGATTATTAATACATATATGCATCTCAAGCTTTAAAGACCATGTTAAAATCCATTTTGGAAAGTTTATTAGACCTAAAATAAGACCAAGTATAGTTATCATGATCTAAATCAGGAGTGAAGAAAATTTTGACATATGAGCAATGAAATTAGGGCTAATTTCATAAATCATTATTTATTTAGTGTTACAAGATTTATTTTATTATTATTGTGCTTTACTTTACATAATTATAAAGCGTAAAACATAGTTACTATATTTTTTTAGTTTTTCGTTAGTTCTTTATTAGATTGAAAATTATTATGGTGAACTTCAGTCAGATAAGGAAAAGCCCTAATATGAGTAATTTCTTATGAAATTAGGGGTTTGAAATTAAATAGGATTTTGTAGTCTTGATAAATGTATTCTACTAGACTCTTCGTTAAAGTAGAATTTATAGTTAGTTGCCTAACTGAATAGGAGCTATAAAGTTTTAATTCAAGTAGTATTATTAATTAATGTTTTAATTCAAGTAAGAATTATTGTTATAGTTAAAATTAAGATGCCTATCATATTTATTATGCTCATTATAGATAAATGGGACGGATTTAATTAATAAAGGCATATTTGATATTTCTTTGTATTTTTTATAGTGTAAAGTAATTTTTTTCCTATTTTTCTCTGAAATTTTAACCTTATTGAAGGCTTCTTTCTATTTAGTTTTCAAACATCTTATAACAATTATTGTTGATCATCTATAATAAATGGATCAGTTCTCATAAATCTTATTTACCTTTTTTTCTTTATGTTTCAATCTTTTTCATGGGTTTACATTCACTCCTTAAAAGAACGGGGAAATAGATTGGATAAAAAAAATTTCTACAAAAAAAAAAGCAATGATGAAACATGTAGGCCTAAAATAAGCATTTATAGGTAAAAGTAGTCAATATGACCAATTATGTGCTTGATCTTGCTACATTAACTACGTAAGTCCTAAAAGCATTCAAGAGGATGGGGGTTAAATTGAGTGTTCTAAAATTTGCCTAACCTAACAATCTAAGCCACTTAAAATAATTCAAACAATATGCAATCCCTATACTAAGATTCAACCTAAAATAATATGCTAATGTTTATTCCAAATTAATATAACAAAAGAGTAAGGTAATAACACAATTAACAACAATATAAAGAGCTCGAGGAAAGGAGGATACGCAGGGATTTTACAGGGGTTCTGCAATGAACACTATTGCCTGTGTCCACTCTTTAACACAAAATAAAGTTATAACATCTTTTTTAAGTGAAGAGGAATCTTTAACAATCTCAATCTTCTCTTTAGAAGGAGAATAGGAATCTTTAATCAATCATTTTTACGGAAAAGAGGAGCCTTTATAATGAATGTCAATCAACAATTGAAAATCCCCTTTGAACAAAACAAATACACCCTCAATAATGTTTTACTTAAAGCTCAATAATCAAAGGGCTTTGTGCTTTTAAAAATGAAAAATATGAGTGATGAACATCTTAAAAGCTTAATAAAATAGAAAAAATTGGAATGAAAACAATAAAACCAAAATTTTCGAATAGAAAACTTGTCGTTGTGTCTTGATAGTATGAACCGGTTAACTTATACTCTAAACTAGTCGACCAGCCCATTATATTGGTTGACTAGTTAGATCTTAGAAAACACACTGGCTGACCAATCAGCTATATACTAGTTAAATATTAGGAAAAATATTAGTCAACCTACATAGGTGAATGGTCAAACAATCACCTAGAAAACTAGATTTCAAGTTCTGTTAAAACATAAAATTCATCCAAACTATCATCATATCATTTTTTTTCAATCTCAGTTCATTTCCAGCAGGCTACAAAACAACCTTAAAATGATTGTGGATACCAAGAAATAAAAATTGAGATAAAAAAACATAAATTGCTTTATTTTATGACCAATTAAGCATAATGTTAAAAATATTTCATTTCAATCCAATTTCAAAACATTTTTAAACAATTCAAATAAAAAAAACTTTTTGGCTTCAAAAACATCAAATAAAAGTTTTTAAACACCTTTCAATGTTGTTTTAATACTCAAATTGATTTAATTAACTTAAACTCAAAATTTGAACTATTAGTGAAATTTTATGCAATTTTTAAACTTATGAAATGTAATATGAAAAATTTGAGCTTATAGATTATTGAAGCCTCAAGCAAAACTTACAAATAAGGTTAAACTATCTAGACAACAATCTTAAAGCTTCTAGAATGTTTTCTCTTCCATTTTTCTCAAATTTTGGCTTCAAGCGCAAGCTTTTCACTTTGTATTAATCACCAAATATACCTATCTTTTATCCTTATACCAAAATTTAAATCATTAGTAAACTTAATGTTTTGTTATCATTAAAAAAAGACCTCCCTTAGTTCAAAAATCTCTATTTAATAATGATAAAATATGTGATATTAGGAAACAAAAATGCACTCAAAATTGAACATTTTAGACCATAACATAATTAAACATTACATATTGATAAGATTGAATTATCTTATATTTTCTTATGCATTTCCATGTGTTTTCAATCCTATTTTCAAGATTAAATGATCATTTTGTGTTCATATTGCATTTCCATGCAAATTTAATTATTATATACAAATATATTCGAAAGGAAAGAATATTAGAAGTGATTTGAAGGAAATTGAAGCAAAACACACCTTAGAAAGGGAGCATGTAAATATAAAAGAGAGGAGCTTGGAAAGAGTAAGATTTTGCAAGATGGAAAAACACGTAAATCAAGGCAATAATTTACAAAGGCCAACCAAAGCTTCCATACCAAAAAGGAAAAGGACAAAACAATTTGTGGTGAGTGGATGACAAGTGTCATCTTCTTGTAAGACAACAAAAGATTAAAGCTTTAAAGCTTTAAAGCTTTAAGCTTTTTAGGATCAAGCAAAGGGGAGCAACAAATTAATTAACATAATGAGTGGGACAAAAAAAAAAAGCTTGACATGAAAACCTAGAGAAGTAAGTAGGAAAAAGCTTTTAAAAGCTTTGACTAAAACAACAATGTTTTTAAGTGGAGCTTGCTTCCATATATATAGACAATAAGAGAGCTTTCCCATGGGTTAGACGGTAGTGCTTAAAGAGAGGAAACAAAGCTTGAAATGGATTGGAGACACACACAACCCTAAAATCTTGGACATTAAAAGCTTTTAAAAGATATATATATAAGCTAGCAACACGTTGGAAAAACAGAAGCAGTTTCATTTTCAATTTTATTCCTTAGCTTAGCCATCTCATTTTCCTTAGTTTCTCTTAGGATTTGTTTAATTTTTTTTTAGTTTCTAGCTTGTTCTTTATTTTGCATGCATGTTTATTTCACATTTATTTCATGTTTTCTTGTTGTTCTTAGTATTTTTTATTGTTTTTATTTTGTGTTGTTTTTATTTTGTAATTAGTTTAAGTTTTGTTTAAATTTTATATTAAAACTTTGATATTTGGTTAATATAAGGTTTTCTTTATTTTTTCCATCCTTTATTTATTATTTATATTATAGTTTTTATTAGGTTATTATTTTTTACATATTTTTATGATGTTAGCTTAAGTTGTACTTGCATTGGATGATATTGATGGAATTTGGATGAATAATTGTGAGAATTGATTAGGAATTGAATGGGCTTTATGATTTTGGTTATGATTGAATTGGAATTCGAGTTAAATGACATAATTTAGAGGTTAATTCTTAGGATTGGACATTCTCGGTAAAATTTCTAATTCAACTACTACATATAGACTTGTCATACGTAATCATCTATAACTAATACCATGAGTAATAATAGGCTAATTGAATTTGTTAGTGGACTTAATCAACTTAGCCTAGGATTCCAATTCTCTAAGTTACACAATCGAAGCTTACGAGATTGTAGCTTAGGCTAACTTTTCCCTAGTACTTAAAGCTACGGTGCCATTAAATCTAGAGAGCTTATTCTAGGTTGTCACGTAATTAGGGATATTTTTAGAGCTTATTGAATTTATCTAAAATTTGAGAAACTAAGGGTTGGAGTGCTTTTTCAAACTTATGGCTTGCATCATATACTAATCTCAATTTATTTATTTTGAGGATCAATTATATGTCTAAATCCCTTATCTATCTTTTACCCAGCTTTTTTTTATTATCCATTTGCTTATTTTATGTGTTTTTGTTTATTTGTTTTGTGTTCATTAATCGCCTTTGTGTTTAGTTTTAATGTCTTCGTGTTCAAAGGTTGTTTTAATTTTATTTTTATTTTAACACAACCTTAGGAATAGCTTCTAAACACAACTAGTTCCATATGGGTTTGACCATGAATTGCCCTAATTATGTAGTTAGGTTAGGTTAGCTTAGGTATTTTATTATTTGGTGAGCCGACGACAACTCGCATCACATATCATTATATATGTTTTAATATCAATTATAAATGACACTCCCCCTTAGTGAATGGATGAAAAGAAAAAGATACTCCCCCTAAATATATGTGTTAACACATTTGGGAATAATAATATATAAAGGGGATTTTAAAACAAGAATTGCACAAAATACACACTTTTATAGACCTTTAAACTTAAAAAACACATATTAACCTATATTATGAATGTTATGAATTAAAAACATATATTGTGACTTAAAAACACATAATTGATATATTATGTCATAAAAGTAAAAGAATAAACTTAAATTATTCAAAACTTAACTCCTTATATGAAATAACTAATATCACATAAACTTCTCTCTCTTCTTAACATCATCAAAAGGTTGTAAAAGAATTGAAAAAGATATCAATTGTTATGAAAACCCCATTTTATGGAGGAGATAACATCAAACTTGAAAATTTATGTATAAAATTGCAAATTTTTCAAAACTTTCAAGGTTAAAATCCATGTATAAACACAAATCAAGGTTGAAAAGGCGTGTATAAACACATAAATTTCAAATAAGCCTATCATCCCCCATGCTTAATTCCGTTATAATCATGAAAAATCTATCCTTATCCACTAGTTTAACAAAGAATTGGATTGTTGCTTAGATATATGGTTCTAGTGTTATCACACCTAATTGGAATCTTAGTAAGCTCTATGTATAATCTCTAAGTTGTTGCATAAGCTAAACCATTTGAGCACAACTACTAGTCGCTACATACTCTACTTTAACGATTAATAAAGCTAACAAAATTTTCTTCTTACTTAACTGAGAAATTAATGTATTTCATAAAAATTGGTAATTTCCAAAAATACTATTTCTATCTAAAAGAGTACCGGCATAATCCATATCAGAATAGCCAACTAAATCTATAATTTCATTCCTAAGATATCATAATCTTAAGAATATTTGCTAATTAAATACATCAAAATTCTCTTAATGACTAAAAGATGAGACTCTTAAGGACTTCATTAGAACCTATCATATAAAAAAATATTAAAAATGATGTTGGATCTACTAGTAGTAAAATATAACAAACTACCTATTATTTCTCAATACAATTTAGCATCCACTAGTTTTTCTTCCTCATCTTTCTTCAACTTAGTAGTAACACTCATAAGAATTCCTAGTATCTTTGATTGATCCATTCTAAATATTTTTCACAACTTCTAAGGGGATGTTTAGTTGGGTTGTGGGTTGTGGTTTTTTTTTTGGGTGGTTGTTGTGTTTTTATATTGGTTGTTGTGTTTTTTTTTTCAATTTCTATACTGTATTAGTGTATTTTATTTATCGATTTTTATGTTTAAGAAAATAGGAAACCAAAAAACTAAAAACCAAAACAAATCTGAACAGTAGATTCATTTGTCTTGACTAATGAAAATTCCATCTTTCATTTGTCTAATTTCCAGGCCAAGAAAGAAATTAATCTCTCCTATCATATTCATCTCAAACTATCTACTCGTACACTTTGGAAATTCCTTGCACATCCTCTCATTAGTAGCTCTAAAAATAATTCTATGAGCATAAATTTGAACAATCAAAATATCATCATTTCCTTTCTTAATAAAAAAGGTTGTACCTTATCCTTAAAGAATCCATTTTGTATTAAGAAAGCACTCATCCTCTCATACCAAGCTCTAGGAGCTTGTTTTTAACCATATGAAGCTTTTGAAACTTGCAAACATGATTAAGTGCATCATGGTTCTCAAATCTAGGTAGTTGCAATACATAAACCTCTTCTTGAATAAAATCATTAAGAAAAACACTCTTTGACATCCATTTGAAAATTTTTAAAGCTTATATAAGATTTAAATGCCAAAATCAATCTAATTGCCTCCAATCTAGCTATGCGTGCAAAAGTCTCTTTATAATTAATCCCTTCTTCTTGCTTATAACCTTTAACTACTAATCTAGCCTTTTTTCTCATAATATTGTTGAGATCATTAAGATTTTTTTCTAAACACCCATTTAGTACCAATAATTTCATGATCATTAAGCCTAGGTACTAAAGTCTAACCTTTTTCTATTAAATTTGTTTGACTTCTCATTCATGGATAAAACCCAACTTTCATCATTAAGAGCTTCACTTATGATCTTAGGCTCTATATGGGAGATAGAAGCAATATGGGATAAGTCTCTAAAAAATGATATAGTCAAAAAACCTCTTTGAACGTCATTTAAAAGTTGGTTTGAAGGGTGGTCTTTCTTAAACCTTCACTCTCTAGGTATTCTCTTATTTCTTTTATCACCCTCACTTGGTTTAATAATTGGTCTACAAGGTATTTTGGGATTATCTAGGCTATCTTCTTTTGCCCCTTCTAATCCTAGTTTCTCCAAATCCATTGATAAACCTATATAAACATCTTCAGTACTCTTTTTCACATTAAAGGGGTTTCATTCAACAAAAATGCATAGTCTCTTCAATCCTCATAGTTCTCATGTCAGTCACCCTATAAGCTCTATTAGTGAGAGAATAACCTATAAATATAACTTCTTTGGTTTTTGCATCAAACATGCATAAGTTACCTCTAGTTTTGAAAATAAAATATTTACAACCAAAAACTTTGAAATAACTAAAATTTAGCTTTTTCCTATACCCAAGTTCATAATGGTTCTTATCCACACATGGTCTTTTATAGACTTTATTGAATACATGACATGCACAAGCTATAGCTTCTACCCAAAAATACTTAGGAAGGCAAGCCATCTCTTATAAAGTTCTAATTTTCTTCTCAACCACACCATTTTATTGATGGGTCCTAGATGTAGAGAAATTATGAAAAATTCCATTTTCCTCATAATATGACTTAAACATCTCATTCTCAAATTCCTTACAATGATCACTTCTAATAGATGAAATCGTGTAACCTTTCTCAAGTTGAACTCTCTTAGTAAACTTGATAAAAGATTTAAAACACTAATCCTTACTAAAAAAAACATAACCCAAGTAAACCTACTAAAATCATCAATAATCACATAAGCTTATAATTTTTCAACTAATCTAGAAATTCTATATAGGCAAAATAAATAATATTCATGAGTTTTAAAGGTTTTAATGTTGTTACTGAATTTTTCTTCTTGAAGGATCTCTTGATTTCTTTCTTCTTTGGCAAGTATCACATACCTTGTCCTTCTCAAATTTCACCTTTGGTAGTCCATTGATAAGTTCCTTATTGTTTAGGTTAGAAATATGCTCTATACTTGTATCGCCTAACTTTCTATGCTACATCCAAGTATCTTCACTCATAGAAACAAAACACTTAATATCATGGTTAGAAGAATCATTTAAATCAATAGTATAGATATTTCCCTCTCTCTTAATAGCTTAATCAATCTACAATCTTAGAAACAATGCAAGACTTTCCTTTAAAACTCACTTTGAAATCCTCATCACAAAGCTGGCTTACATTTAAAACATTATGCTTTAATCAATCTAGTAAAAGCTCATTATTAATAGTAACATTTTTCTTACCAACTTTGCCAATGATAATTATCTTACCCTTGACATTGTCTCTAAAAGTCACATATCCTCTATTTTTACTCTTTAATCAAGTGAATTAAGAAGCATTCCTGCCATGTGTCTAGAACACTCACTATTTACATATCATATACTTCTCTTGAATTCCTACAAAAAATAAAGAAATTCATTCCACATGTACCTATATTAATATATGTCCTTACGGTTAGATGCCATTTTACTACCTTTGGCCTCTTATGTACTATGAATCATGATTTTTTTTATCAAAATATCATCTTTTAACATAAAAAAAATTCTACAATAATGGCAAAAGGAAGGACCATCACAAAAATGAAAAAGTGATCTCAAGTTGCTCTTGTATGCATTTCAAGGTCCACCATTCATAAATGTATTTCTTTTATGAAATTTTGGCCTAGAATAAACATAAGACTTGTCCCTTGATAAATGTTCATTCATATGGGAAGCATGTAAAGGGATTGGTATAAATTGCCTAATTAGTAGCCTATATGCATTTTATGATGATTTTGCATTTGTAAATAAATTATACCTATTTGTAGATATATGCACGTTCTTCTTAGATGTACGCCTAGATACATACATACAAGCATAATAGTTCTTCCTAGGTTGAGTTATAAATGATGAAGCACCATTATCAAATCATTTCCTAGGAATATATTCCTCTTTTAGGTTCTTCCCTTTTAAAAAAGTTATCCTGAAATTAGGAGTTCCACTCTCTTAAGTGAAACCTAAACCATGCTTATCATTTGAAGCCTTTTGGGCTCCTAGTAAGTTATCAAACTTCTCATTTCCCTTTGTGAAATTTTGTAATGAATCCTTAACGAATTTTACCTCATTCTTTGAAGAATCATTTTCATTCATCAATTTCTTCCTATCCTTATCATTAGCAACCATAATCCTAGTCATAATAATATAAGACTTTCTAAGACCTTTAAATACACTAATGGCAACAATAAAATTTGTGTACATGATATATATTATTTCATCGTAATGCATGTGAAACAATTCATATTAATGTGTTAGCATAAAAACTTGGCTCTTATTCACTTTATTAGTTCCTTTATGTGTAACCTAAAGTGTCTACCAAATTTTATTAATTGTCTCACACATTGAAACCTTATTAAACTCATTCTTACTAAGTGCACAAAATAAAATGCAAACAAACTTATTGTTAAATGAAATTAATTTCTTATTGTCATTTGTCCACTCTTCTTTAACCTTAGGCACTCTTAGATCATTGTCAAAATTTTTAGGAATATATGACACTACACTAACTATATCTTATAATTCTAAGTTTTTGTCCATAAATGGTAGATAGCTCTCACCAGCTATCAAATAATGAACCTAACAAATCCTTACTGTATAGTTGGGTAATCTAGGGTTAAATCCATAAAGAGTTAGGGTGAGTTTAAGCTATTTTTACTGTTACACAAAAGGAAAATAGAAAGAAATAAAACCCCCTGAATTTTGGCAAAACTAAAGCAAACATAAAAGGCAACCAATGAAATCAAGACAAATAAGCATGAATGTAAAATAGAAAGAAACATATAATAATAAGAGAAAACTGGACAAAAGATATATCTGGGACTTAGGATTTATAACTAATCATCGCAAATATAAAGATTGTGTTTTACCTAAGATGCTAGCCTATGGATGCAAATAAGTTGTTGAGCCCTCTATTCTACCCATTTCAAAAAAATCTTATACGATAGGGTTGCGTTGGTTAGGTGACTTTAAAAATTGATAATTTTTCGAAATGATTTTTACTTTTAAACCAACATACTTTTTACGCAAGTGCACCTATTGCGAAAGTAATAAAGTAGAGTAAAATTTAAAACTCCGAGTGTCGATCCCATAAGGAATTAATTACTTAACTACTAGGTTGATTGGATTACAATTATTTAGGAAAATCCAAGGAAATTGATTGAATATTAGAAAAAGGCTAAAAAGGTCACAACTTGGCTTAAACACTTTGAAAATGATTTTTTATTGCTTTTAAAAAATCTAGAAAATTACCAAATGTTTAAAGGAGCTATGGATTTGATGTTTGATGATTTATTTGAGTTTAAAAATAGATTTAATGT
>JAOXYD010006258.1:0-15402 GCA_028565735.1 Pinacopodium congolense | reverse complement strand
TGAACTTGTTGTTTTACTTGAAAGATGGCCGGTGCAGGAAGTGAGATTACCCATGTTGATGTAGCTTCCAAGCAAGCTGCTCGTGGGAGATCCAAGTCAAGGAAGCCTTGGTGGATATCGATGGTAGGCTAGTAAGAGTAGAGCTTGTCTTAGCAGAGGCGCAAGAAAAGTTTGAGGAGCATGAGCACCGCATTGAGGAGCTCAAAAGTGAGTGTAAAGAGTTATGTGGAGAGATACAGGTGCTTTGAACTAAGCCTTCTCAAGATTTCTAGACCAAGTGGAGGCCTTAAAAGGAGTCGTTTAATCGGAGTTTGCGATGATGAAGGAGGAGCTCGAGAAGGTTTCCAATGAGTTGAAGGAGACCAAGGATGAGCTCGTGATATGTAAGAAAGCAATTGCTCAAAGGGGAAGCGTTGTTATCCCAACAGTAGTCACTAATCCTTCGAGGATAGATGTTCCGAAGCCTAAGATATTCAAAGGATCGAGGAACGTGAAGGAGGTGGACAATTTTATATGAATTTTGGAGCATTATTTCAAAGCTATTGGTATTTTGGAGGATACCAAGAAGATTGATCATGCCACACTCTTCCTTGATGACACCGCGATGATATGGTTGAGGAAGGGATACGTGGATATCGAGAGAGGGACATGCACCATCGAGACATGAACCGAGTTTAAAAGAGAACTTAAGAAGCAGTTCTATTTTCATCGAGACATGGGCCGAGTTTAAAAGAGAACTTAAGAAGCAATTCTACCCTGAAAATGCCGAGGAGGAGGTGAGATTAAGGCGCCTTCACCAAGATAGAAGCATAATGGACTACGTGAAGGAGTTTTTCAAAGTGCTCTTAGAGATCCAAGACTATCCTGATAAGCAGGCACTCTTTGTATTCAAATATGGTCTCCAAATTTGGGTAAATATAGAAATACAATTCCATAGAGTACAAGATCTTGAAAGTGTCATTGCCATTGTCGAATCTCTCATCGAGTTTCGGAAGCCCAAGAAACTTAAGTCCCATAAGGATGAGGGTATTAAGGAGAAGAGTGGGGGAGACGATCATCGTGGGAAAGAAGGCTTCCAAAAGTATTCAAAGTTCGAGAAGGGAAAGAGTATTGTAAAAGGAGATCAATGTGAGTCTAAATTCACTCTGAGATGATACTTTTGTAAAGGTCCATATAAGGCAAGAGATTGTCCAAGGAAGGCCAAGCTCTCAGCATTAGAAGAAGAGAGGGAGGAACAACATCGCGATGAAACGAGGATGGGATCATTACAACTCCTTAATGCCATCAAGGCTAAAGTGGAGATACCCGAGTATGAGAAGAAGGGACGTTTGTTTGTGAAAATGAATATTGGTGGCCAAGTAGTAAAGGCCTTAGTTGAAACCAGTGCTTTCAACAACTTCATTCACGTAGAAGAAATGAAACAGTTGGGTGTCTAATATACTGAGTAAGGATGGCCTAAAGTGGTAAACTCAAAGTCTTCATCCATCTTCGATTGTGCCAAGGATGTTCAAGTAAGCTTACGTGAATGGTGTGGCTTAATTAACCTTTTAAATGTTTCGTTGGATGATTATCTGATAATGGTCGGCATGAAATTCTTCGATAGCATAAAGGTGATGCTAATCCTGTTTGCCAATGTCATATGCATCTTGGAGGAAGGTAAGACGTGTATGGTGCCGCCATCAAGGGAGACTAACAACGCAACCAAGCATGTTTCGGCAATCCAATGTTTTGAAGGGAAGCCATTCGATATGTTGAAATTTTTACCAAGGAGGAAGGTGGATCATGAGGGCAACATGGTGTAAAGCATGGTACCTCCGATGTTTGATAAAGTTAGGAGGCAATCGAAGAAGTAGAAAGGTGAAGACTCCAAGTTCGTGGAGAAGGAAATTTTAGTGGCATGAAGCCACATCCTCAATCGTTTGAAGGTCACAAGGAAGCAAGCAAGTTGGCAAGGTTTCATGGCATCGTGCAACTTGGTAATGAAGCTAAAGCCGAGAGGAGCAACCATAGAGGGGGATGCTTAAGGGAAGGCAAGTTTAGGAGCCATCACAAGTCCGAGAAGTCTTTTGACGAATTCCTTCAACGAGAAGAAGGAGCTAAGCCAATAAGCTATGAGATCGAGAGAATTGGCAAGTCGAGTGAAGATACGCCGATTCGAGCATAAAGGTAAGACGTCGAAAATCAAAGGCTAGCAACCATTCGGGTCAAAGAGGCAAAGGTTAAGGAAGGAGAACATGGGGCAGTACAACAGATGTGCAAGACCAAAGCAACTAGGGTGATGCTAGGATGAGTGGAGGAGAATGTCGAGGTGTGACAAATCGAAACCTCAAAAGGCGAGGTTTGATGGAAGACTCCGGAAGTCTTTAAAAGACTCTCCACACATCTAAAATTAGGTAGAAGACTTTAGATCCACCTTTTGTGCCTTGATTGGTGGGTGGTAGGTGAGAGTATGTGGTAGAACATTCTAGAGATTCATTGTATCTGTTAGATCAAATAAATCCTAACCATCCATTGAGGAGGTGGAGGATTATAAATAGGTTGAGGGTCTTCATTTATAACATATCTCATAATTTCATATCTATCTTAAGTTTATAGCTCTCTTTGAGTAATAAAGATAATTCTCCAAGTTCTTCAAATACTTTTGTTCTTCTTGCCATCTTTCCTATTTCATATAGCTTCCGTCAAGTATTTGATCAAAATATTCTTAAGAAGTACTTGTGAGAGGCTGAACTAGCATTCAAGTTATGGTAGGTGTTCCCAAATCGAAGAGTTTACTAGTGCCGCACGGATTGTCCGTACGAAAAGTCCGTACGAAAAGTCCGAGCTCATGACAATACACACAAGATTAGACATTTCCATAATGGACTAAACTAGGGTGCCTCGCTTGGGAGCCCCATGCCCCCCTCTCACATGGAGGGAGACATTTTCATCAAAATGGCACGGGGGACTTCTAAGTAAGGGGCCCCTATTTTTTTTGTTCCACAATTTAGAATAGTGACTTAACGTCCACCTATGGCTAATGTTAAGCCCATGGCTAAAAAGTTTCTTAGGGGACCTACAATTTATAAAGTATAACTCTTAATAAAATCAATGCTACATCGTACTATTGAGCAACAAAACTCTTTAATCATGATAAAGGAAAGTGGCAAACTTGAGAAAATCAACGATGAACCTAGGGTTCCCTTGATGATTCTTGATGGAAAGTATGTCAACTTGTATGTTTCGTAGAAGGGCTCCCTTGCTTCTCATTCGATGGCTTGCCTTTAGCTACTCTTAGTAGCATGATTGTTGTCATCTCGCTTGAAGGGACTTGCACAGAGCATAATAAAGGTTCGCTTAGTGGATCGTAGTGGAAAGGGACCAACTTCAAGAAATAGGCAATATACATAAAGATTTTCTTGCGGCTTTTTAATGGGAGTCTATCCAATATATAGTCTTACTGGAAGATTCCTTAGTCTTGTCTCGCCTAAAGGCCTACCTTCAACTGTTCCCAACAGCATGTTTACAGTCAAAATTGATGGGATCTACCAAAAAAACATTAAGGGTTAACCATGGTTCTTAGATGAATTAGTAGCAAGTTGTGTTATGTATGTTGATTTGGTTGTCTTAACCCTAGGTTAAGTGGAGTCGATTCCAAATACTTCTCAACACATGATTTACACGTGTTTTGTTTGGTCTTATCTGTGTAACTTTACTATTCTTATCAATGATTATTCTTTTATTTTCCAAAAGAAACATGGTATTGTCCATTAATTTATTTATATATGAGAAACCAACACATATGAATTGAAAGATTACTTGAAATTATGAGGAAAATAATATTGTCAAAGTAACTCTTTCAAGCACGTGTATTTTTATTGTTTATTATTGTGATATTTAAAAAACTAAGAAATTTATTAACAAAAATGTTTAAGTTTTATTCATATTTTAATTTTTTTGATTTCAAAAAACGGATAATAAATTCATCGATATTTATGTTTTTAAAATTTTTTCACTTTAATGTCAAATTCTTAAAAATTTTCAATTTAGTGACTAAACTTGTAAAACTCATTCATTTTAAGTTAAAAAAAAATTGATTCATTATTAAACTAGGTGTTGAAATAGATGCATCATCCATCAAGGATATCAACTCCAACACACAAGAAATCTCTTCCTTATCTACTTTGATCTCAATTGGAAATATTTTCATTAATGATTCAAATGGCTTAAGAGAATTTTTCTAAAAAAGAAAGTGGGAGAAGTATGAAAGAAGAGTAGAAAAGAGAAGGAAAGTTAAACAAGTGAGAAAGGCTCCTTAAAAGGAAGCGGTATAAAGCCTTTACATAAAACCAAAGGATCTATGCAGCACTAAGTGTTTTTTGGGGAATAGCTACACCATTATAAGAAACAAAAGCAGTAGGCATGCTCATAATGACAAGAAATTCAAAACATCAACTAGGCAAGAGTTACCAAAGAGCCATTTGTAATTGTTTGATGGAAAAACTTGTGGTTAAAATCAGTCTATATTTTTATTATATGTTTTCTACTATAGCCGCATTCTTATAATTCGTTAGGCTCTCTTTTTCTATTCTAATGTGTTGTGGGTTAAAACCCTTTGTTTGGTTACTGTCTTCCTTGTAGGGGCCTCTATTGTATAATATTTTTTTATACCAATAATTGATAAGCTCTTCGCCTTCGATTAGATAAAGCATAGATCATGAATCCAAGATCTAAGGATCATTCAATATAGTGAAAGAATTGAAATAACAACTTAAAAGATATTTCCGCCACACCCACATAATTTAGAAAAGATTGGGGTTGATAAGGAATAGGTTTGATCTTCACAAGCACTTACTTAAATGGAAATCAAGTATTTAAAGAACACCAAAAGAGGATTTTCTCTAAAGTAATGCAAAAGAATTCTCTATGTGTTTGTTGAATCTAAAAATCAATCAAGTCGATCTACATAACATAAAATAAAATGTTTTTTTACACTAATCTTAATGACCTAGCCTAATTTTGTAAGGGTAAGAATTGAATTTTGGCCCATCATGGTCTAAAAGAACAAACTTTATAGCAAATAAGGTTAAAACAAGTTGATTATACCTAAAGCAATCCTAACATGTAAATATACTTATTTAAGGCTAAAATCCACTTATTTAAGTCCTAGATAGCATAACTAGAAGTTCTCAATAACTAAAATCCAAAACTTAAGCAGCTAAACCGAAAATGCTCAAAACAACTTAATTATAACACGAGTTATTTCAAGTTGTGCAACAGACCTAACATTCTTCAATAAGTCCAACACATTGTTCTAATCCTTAAATCATCATTATAAACTTAATTGATGCGTCTCCAAGTGTTTTAGCTTCTTCTCTTATATATAGATCCACCATCAGATTGTTGAGATCATTTTTAGCACATTTAGCCTGCAATGATGTCATTTGACCTATAAGATTTTCTTGTAGATCTTTTACCCTAATATCACTTTGTTGATCTTAGTGCTTATCCTTGCTATCCAATCTCTCCATCATGTCCCACTTCTTCTGCCTTTCCCAAAGCTACTTGTGATGCTTGATCACCATCTATAAAAAATGTTTATTTCATTAGTTAATTGTTGACGTAGTTAACGAAGCATGGATATATATACAATGTAGATTTCCATATGGTGGTAATAATAAATTTGTCAATGTCCAACCTTTAAGATTTTTTTTTCACTTTAATGCAAAATTTTTAAAATCTTTCAACTTAATAATCAAACTTCTAAAACTCGTTGATTTGAAGTTAAAAGGTTGATTCCCTTTGATATTTATTATTGTAGTTAACAAAATATAGATATATATGTTACATAAATTTCTAAGTGACAAAATATGCATATGTGGATATCCAAATGTACACCTGACCCTATTTGACCCAACCCTTCTACCTAAACCCAAAGACCTGACTTCACTTATTTACCTAGCATTTGGATTTAGATTATTTGACAAGTTACAAAAATATTTTACTATTAAGTTCTTTCTAAGAATATTAACTAAATAAAATTTTATTTTTAGTTTTTTAATTGAAAATTTTATTCAAATATTTTTTTAAATAAAGTAAAAATAAAAATCTATAAAAAACAAAAGTAAAACAAAATAGCCTCTTAACTTTTCTTACTTTATGATTCTTCCTGAATTTATAAAAGATGCTATAAAGGGTAGATTAGTTATTGTTTTAAATATCGTGCTAATACTGATACTAGATTTAGTTATGGTACTATACTGGCTAATACCAATAATATTTTGAATAATTTTTTAAAATTATAAAATTGTTGATAAATTTTATAAATTTTATAGAATATTCCTCTAAGATATTATCTTATATATTTTTAACTTTATTTCAATCTTATCCCAAAAGATCAATAATAGTATAAATTTGAAATAATAATAAATTCATTAATTATCTTAAATGCTCCATATTTATTACATAATTAAAGGAATATTTAAAATAATTAATAAATTAGTTATAACTGAAATAATTTTTAGATTTTTTCTCCTTTTCATATTTCATTAATTGGCATTTTAAAAATTACAAATATAAATATTAATTAATAAAGTATTTAAGACCATTTAGTACTGTATTAAAAAGATCATAAATATAAATAAGAATTAATGTAGTATTTATTAATTAAATACCAAAAATAAAAATTAAATTAACTCCCTAATAAGAGTAATCATAAATTAACTTACACATAAAAATTAACTAAAAATATTTATTATTACAAAAAAGGAAAAAAAAATTACCAAAATAAAAGTCAAACCATAAACATTTTAATTTTTATAAATAAAAAATAAAAAATTAGAGCCGTCCAAGATTTGAAATTTGGATAGTCTAAATAAGAAAACCATATTAAAACATTTCGTAAAACAATTTAGTTTTGGTTTGTCTCCTCCCTCCTTCGTCTCTCTCTCTCTCTTAAGCTCTCTTTTTCTCTCTACACTTTTTGGTTTTTCTTGCTTCTCTTAGTTTCTATTTATTTTCTACCAAATGAACTAGATCTGACGCGGGGAGAAGGGGGTGTTTCTGGCCAAATATGTGGCATCTCTGTAGATCTAGTCAAAGACATCATACATACATGATGTGAGTGGGGAGGAGCCTGGTGCATTTGCGGTGGGAGGGTCAATTATAGAATTTATTTTTTTGTGACTATTAATTAAAAGGTCTGGAGTAAATTATTCTTTATTTTTAATGACTTGGACAATAATAAACTAATAATAGACATATGTTAAATTTGTTACTATCACTTGAGTCGAATTTACCATAAATCCTTCAATCTATTTACATAGAGAGAGGTTTTATTTAAATTAATTGAATGCAACAATTATTTGCCCAGCCATTCTAATTCTCCATAAAACAGATTGTTGGAAAATTGAGATAGATCATATCAAGTACAAAAACAATAAGACAAAAGTTTTTAATTTCCCAAAAATAAAGATCACTTTAAATTATAAACATATTAAATTATAAATATAATAAAGTATGAATTTAAATTCGTATCATATAATGAAACTTAAACCACGTTCGTAATCTTTCTTGAATCTTGATAAAAGAATTACTCGAGTTTCACATATGTTTAATTTCTAATAATATCTACTGATTAATTTATAAAAAAAACTTAACTACTAAGATGAAAAAAAAGTGATAATTACTAACTCTTCTTATATTTTTCTCGTGCTTTTTCCTTTATATAAAAAAATATAATATTTTTTAATATTAAAATAAAATAATAATTATAATTACAGTCTAACTTTAATTATAATTGTATTTTAATCTTAATAAAATCAAATATTAAATATTGACCTTTTAAATTTCTAAAATTTCATAATTAAGTCTATCTTAATTAATTTTGTTTTCTTTGGCTGACCTATATGTGTAACTTATTATGTTTAGCCTAAAGTCCATGTTCATGCATTCCTAAACATGATTTCTAAAAGAATGTTAAGACTTAAAAACTTCCAATTAAGCACGTAAAATTTGCTCAAACAATTTAATCATCATTCACTTACATATCAAGAATAATTAATAATACATAATTAAGATAACAATACGTCATATCACTAAAATTGTTCTTAAGAAAATCTAGATTTTTTTATTCACAATTGACAAATCATCAATGACCCCCTTAAACAATAAAAAAATTATTCAAATTAATCATTTATTAATCAATTGCATACGAAGAAGATTTATCAATGCATACTTTCATAATCCTTATTTTTCCTAATCATGCAATGGTCTAGCCATGTAGGAAAATCAAATTAACTATGAAACAATTCAAGAAATTAAGAATCATTCAATTTGATTAAAGATCTTAATCATTAATAAAAAAATATTTATCAAGATAATAATGTATCAAAATAAACTTATCATTCACAACTCTAAGGCATCTAAATCACCAAATATCATTTAAAAAATTTTTAGTGTTAAAAAGCACAAATAACCAAACAAGTTCGTATCATATACATAACTAGGGTATAAAAATGAAGGTATATCTCCCTTTTTGTATATCACAAATTTCCATTTCTTATTATCCTTAGTTCAATAATGAGGGTGATTTTCCTCTTATTTAGTTCTTGGAGACACCCTTGGATTTCATAATCATGCAAAACAAAATCAGCGAATCATTATTACCCAAATCATCTTAGGTAGTTATCTTTCCACTTGCTATGCCTTTTGGTACACTATATAGTCTATTTTGTTTATCAAAATATAATTTTCTATATCTCCAAATCTACCATGATAATCATATGTAACATCATAAGAACGTAAATTTTGCCTAAAGTTGTCCCTATATGCAATTATTGGTAAAAACCATCCTAAATGTCCTTCTTTAGTATAATTTTGGCCTAGGATAAGAGTAAGGCATGTTCCTTGACTTATAATATACATGAGAGGCTTTCTTATAACATGAGAATCCATTTTTAATGCTTCAATAAAGGCCACACAAAATTATCTCCTATATGGTCTATATGAATTACTTTCAATCTTTGTATTTTAAAAAACGTTATGCCTCTTTCAAGAAACTTTCACATTTATACTTGATGTAGGCCTTGAAGAATACATGAATGAATTGTTGTTCTTCTAGTTTTTATGCTAGATGATGATGAAACATTGTTCGAAGATTTAATAGGAATTCATTCTTCATCTAGGTTCTTACCCTTTATAAATGTAGTCTTAGTGTTAGGACTTTCACTACTAAAGATAAAACCTAATCCAAGCCTATCATTTGAAGCCTTTTGAGATTTAAACATGCAATTTAGTTTTTCCTTTTCCTTAGTGAATTTTTTCAAGGATCTCTTTAAGGAATTTGCCTCATCATTTAAAGATTCATTTTCGTTCAAAATTTTCTTCCTTTCATCATTAACACATACATTCTTAGCTTCTAAGTCAAGTAACTTTTTCTTAAGTCTATCATTCTCAATTTTAAAGTCATCAATCAATCGTAAGCATCCCTTCTATTTGGAAGACAACTTCTATATTTTCAAGTTCATACCTTGTAAACATTCAACGAAGACATAATAGCTCAATTCATTTTCAATATCATCATTTTCATCATAAGAGTGTGAAGTAGATGGTACCTAATTCATTTTAAAAGTTTGGTGAATATGGACTTTCATCCATAAAATCCATACAACACTCATTTGATGCCTTTTCTCCTTGAATTTCCTTAGCTTCATTTCTACCTATATAGATTTCCTTTAACCTATGCTAAATCTTTTAAAGGGATTTACACAATGAAACTTTATCACAAACATTTCTATCTAATTCACTAAGTGACAATGCATGGCTTTCTCATTCAATGAAGCAATTTTCAAATCATTCAAACAATCATAAGGATCATTGGTAATAATTTGCTATAAACCTAAATTTTAAAGTTTAATGAACCACTTTATCCTAATTCTCTGTTCTAAGAAATCATTTCCATTGAAATTGGTGGTCAACACACATCATATCCCTCTTAATTATAACAATCATTTGAGAGTATCATTCTACAGAGTTTATCTCGCAATCTCATTAGCAATTAATTAGACTAAAGTAAGCCTTGAAGTCCTAAAGGCACTTAAGAGAGAGGGGGTAAACTCAGTGTTTTACAAACTTGTCCTAATTTCAAATTTTAAGCCACTTGAAACCAATTTTAACTAGGTGAAGTTCCTAATCCAAAATCCAACTAAAAGTGATACACAAATGAAGTGAGCAATATACCATAATATAGATAAACCAATTTACAATTACACAAGGATGAATAATCTACACAACTAAGAATGATATAAGGAAAAATCAATCACACAATTAATTATATAATAAACAACAATATAAGGTTAAAACATTACAATTAGGAATGTTATAAGACTGAGTCAATGATAGAATAAAAAATATCTCAAAGAGATTAGGAAAGAGAGGAGACATGAAATTTATAGTGGTTAAGCAAAAATAATTATCTACTCCACTCTTAACATACTTGATGTTGGATTTTACACTGTCGCAATGTAGCACGATCTTCTTTAATGGGTTAAGAGTAACCCTTATAAATCAAAATCTTCTTTCTAAAAGGTGAAAAGCAACCTTAAACAAATCTTTTTAGAGGAAAATAGGAGCCTTTACATAATTAAATAACCAATAAAATGATAAATTATTTAGAGATAATCAAAATACACATGTAAAGGTGTTTCATTTGAAGCATAATAAACTAAGGGTTGTTATGCAAGTAAAAATAAAATGTATGCTTAGTGACTCTTTATAACTTTAAATTAAAAAATGATGATTTATAAACCCAAAAATATAATTTATAATGATAAAGATGAAAATTTAAACAATATAGAAATATGAAAATTTTAACACTTAGATTCTTTTAATGTTTTATGCTAGGAAACTCAAAGAAAAATGTGATCTCACTAAGAAAAAATTTTAGAACCTCTTAAAGGATTAAAAAACATAAAAGAATCAATTAACCTTACAAAAAAATTTTCTAAAAATTAAACAAACAGGATTCAAAATGAATTTATGTAAATACAATACAACTTTGTGTATATCACCTTGTAAGACAATAAATAAGCAAAGAATAGTAAATTGAAAGCTCAAAAATAGACCCAAAATGCGAGGACAAAGAGTTAAGCAAGATGAACATAAGACATTTGAGAACTTGAATGATAAATGATATCCTATGTCCAACCCTTGCACAAAAACAATAATTAAAACAAAACACATGAATTGAAACCTTTAAAAGATTATAGAGATAATGTATTAGGGTTTAGAAACATAAAACTAAAAATAAACCTAGCAAGAGTCAGAATGACAGTTAAGAACATAATTGGTATGAAGTTTTTAATGAAGGTTATAAGATTTTTTGCTAAAGCTCACCTAAAACTTGTTTCTTGTTATTTTTAGATGGTTAATATGGTTTTAAAATAGGGTTATTGGTTTCAAAGAGATGATGGATAATTACATTAGTTGTCAGAGTTGAGAAATTATAAAGATTACAATGAAAAAGAAAAGTTTCTCTTTTTGACAGTGACTAAAATGAACCATTGATTTCCAAGAAAAATATTCCAAATCATGACCAAAACACTTTTAAACAATTTCAAATTTTTTTATAATATCAAACCTAATTCAAAACAAGTTTCAAAACACATTTAAAAATCTATTTCAATTGCTACATTGATTCAAGTCCTAAAAACTCAAAGTTTGACTTATTAAATCTTATCAAATGTATGAACATAATGTTTTGAGCCCCTAGAATATTTAAGCTTTAACAGACACTTACATAATAGTTGAAAGACATAACATAAGTCTTAAAGCTTCCATAAGACTTGTCCTTCCTTTTTCTTCAAGAATGACCTCCAAGTCCAAGCTTTTCTTCGTAAATTAACTCTAAATGTATCTATCTTTTAAAATTTTCACATAAACTTAAATCATTAGTAAACTATTGTTCGCAAAACAAACTACGAGTTTTACACTTAAAATTGCAAGTATACGTGTCATACTTGTAGTAAAGAACGAGCATCGATCCCACGAAAATTGAATCTAGACTCCCAATCAATTTGGCTTAAACGTTGTTCAAGAAATCGATTTAAGTAAATAAAATAAAAATAAATGACTAATGATAAGATTGAAATTATTAAATTTTCATATGTTTTTTAATGCAAATTCAATCTTATTTTTATGATTAAATAACTATTTTGTGTTTTATTTGAGTTTGGACGCATATTTTATTATTGAACAAAAAAACATATTGAAAAAAAAGAATTTTTTCTTTCAGACTAGATCCAAAGAGCTTGACCCAATGGAGAGAGCCTTCTTTTTCTGCCCACATGTGCGCATGGACTGGCCTAGAGACGGAGAGCCTGCTGGAGACCAGTCTAGGCCCAACAGCTATTGGCGCATGGGCTGCTATTGGACCAGAAGCACCTTCAGCCTGCACCACCCACCTAGGCCCACGCATGACTGGCGCATGGGCTAGTGCACCTATGTGGACTGAAACCTTCCTCTGTGTGGATTATAATTCTTGATATATCTTCCACCCAGCTTTCGTATTTCTTCTTTGTTTCTTCTTTGTTTATCTCTGTTTCGTCAATTATCTGTAGCATTTATTTTTTATTTCTTTGCTTCTAAGCGGTTTTGTTTTCTTTTTTAGCAACATTAAAGATAGCAATTCACTCTAGCTCTATATGGGATTGACCTTGACTTGCCTTAGCTACTTAATTAAGTAGGTTAGGTAATTTTATTATTTGGTAGCTTACGATGAGCTCACCAAATTTTTGGCATCGTTGCCGAGGAGCTGACGCTTGTATTAATTGTTATTTCTTATGTTGTCTTTCTTTTTGTTTTTGTTATTCATCTATCATCTTTGATCTCTGTTTGTTTCTGTCTCATAACTTTTTCAAGTAATGACTTATTTTCAACGTTCTTTTTATTCTGATCCTCCGTATTTTAATTCTTATATTAAATATGATTTTGAGGTTGCTACTCTCTTAAGGTTGGAACAATAGGTAACAAAGCTCACACCCTTGGTTGCTCAAGTTGCGATAGATATCATCAAGACTAAGGTATGTGATTTTTGTTCATTTTCAGGCCATTCTAGTGACATTTGTCCTTCCTTACAGGATAAGCAGTAGTTTTATGAATTTTGCGGTTTTCAAGAGTTCTAACAAGACTGGTATGATCCTTACACTCCAACTTACCATTCGGAGTGGGAGGATTAACCTTATTTTTCAATTGGGAGCAACCAGCATAGATTCGATTCTCTACAATCATGCTATCAAGATCATCCAAATGCCTCATCTACACCTCTAACTTCATCATTGCTCGGATGGGATATCATTGGAGGCAATCGTAGAGAGTTTGGCTACGAGCACTCTTCACTTCTAACAGGAAATGAGGAGCAACTTGAAGGACTTGGAAGATCAAGTAAGCCAATTGGCTGAAGTGATTGAAATTTTAGAAGACCAAGCATCTTCCATCATACTTAACCAACCAGAGGAAAACCCTGGCGAGGTGGTATGTGATTATTTACCATAGGATGGAGAACAGCAAGAGCAAGAGGAGACCGTTGAGGAAATAGACACGTGCTTAGATGATGTGGAGGATGCTATACCTCCTGAGGTCAGTATTACTTCATTTAGTATTACTAATTGTATTTTTAGTTCTTTTTCTCACAGGTTGAATCTAGAGGAGGAAGAAGAATAGAAGATGAGCAAGCAAGAGAAGCCCGAGGATTAAGAAAGAGAGGAGTTGAAGCTGATTGAATGCTTGAAGGAGTTACATATAAGCAAGCCGATGTTCGATGGTGATAAGTAGGATGATAAACCTCCATGTTCATTGCTTTTACCATTGTGAAGATCATCCTGGGAGAAGGGCAATGCCCAAAGAAGAGAGTGGACGATAGCGTAAGATGGAAAAACGACGAAGTTCTACTCCTCAGAAGTCTTGAGGCATCGTGCTGATTGGGAGCTTATTTCATAGACAATTGTTCCAGGCTTTCCACAAAGTCTGAGCATGATACTTATCGGGCTCAAGCATCCATTCGACAATGGATAACATTACATTCCAAGGGTCAAGGTTATGACCTAAAATAAGCACTTGATGGGAGGTACTCCACCCGTATCCCTTTCTTTTATTTGTTTTTCTCTTTTAATATTATCTTTGAGATGTTTATCTTGAGTGTTTTACTTGTTTTCTTTGGTTTGTTTTGTTTTTAGGCATTCAAAAAAGAAGCTGCAATTTTCCACTTCAGAGTTGCTATCTTGGTTTTCAAGCTACAATCTTTCATTTCGAGCTACATCTAGTCCTTTCAATCCAAGGGAGTACTTTTATTCCTACCCTCTTATGCTTGTATTTTCATTGTTTTAAGCACATTAGAGATAATATCCATTGTAAGTGTAGGGGTGGGACAAGGTTGAAAATGTTTACACACTTGAATTATTGTAGTTTGATGGTTATGATTTGAGTATGATAGCTCCATATGATCTCAAATTTTAGTTGATATTTAATTGCAGTATTTGAAGGCAATTGATGTTTTAATTTGGTGAATAATGATTGATTCTATATCGATTTTTAACCTTGAAGCTTTTCTTTTTCTCTTAAGTGCTTGCATGTGTTAGTAATCCATTCATATGATATTCGATGTTCAAGTATATTTTGTATGATTTATCATAGGAATGTGGGATGGGATGTTTGAAATAGTTGTTGAAAAACAAATGACAAAAAAAGAAAAAGAAAAGCATCGTTGTGTTTGCATTGTTGATCAAACAATTATCTTTGTTTCTATTATTGAATAAAAAGCATTATTATTTCTCTTGTGTTGTTGTGTAGTGGGCAATGCTCACTCCGCTGGCTTCGACTCAAATTCTTTAAGGTTGAAGTTATGAGTGGTGTTTTTAGCCATTTGAGACAATGATCTAACGTAGTAACCGGGGGTGTTAACGACAAAGTGTTCACTTTCGCGTCAAAAAGTTAGATGACCTACCAAACAAGTATTACTCAAATCTTATATTGTATCGCTTCTTCATTTGTATTTGATTGTTTCATTTATATTTAGTCATTTTAAATATTCTTGACTATATTCATATGATGGCTTATGCAAGATGGCTTGAACATTTAATAGTATGCATATGGATTGCTTCCTACTAACCTTGTATGTATGCATGTGATAACCTAAGTTTTGTCATGAAAGAATTAGGATTTGCCAACTCAATTAAAGGCATTAGTTGATTTTTGTTTGTACTCAATTAGCTTGAAACGTCATTTTGAGATTTCTAGAGTGACATATTTAAATCATTGCTTGAGGACAAGCAATCGTTCAAGTGTGGGGGTATTTGATAAGATTTAAATTTATTAAATTTTCATATGCTTTTTAATGTCATTTCAATCTTATTTTATTGTTTAAATATT
>JAOXYD010006249.1:0-15402 GCA_028565735.1 Pinacopodium congolense | reverse complement strand
AAACATTTAAACACTAATATAAGGGTCATAATTCATCAAATTAACCATAAATATCATATCAATTTGACCCCTATCACTAGACTTCCTAAGCTTTAAGCCTATTACCTAAGTCTGAGGCATAACCAAACCCCAGGATAAGATCAATAGAGATAAGTCAGTGTCTTAACCATAGCGCTGCCTTGAATTAAAGAAGACCATAGATTAAGCATCACTGATCCATCAATTAAATCATTAACTACTAAAGCTTAACTGAATAATTTAGGAAAGCAACCTGTGGCTCTATTACAATATATTGGAATTTTTCTAAGATCTTTTATAGTAGATTTTAGTAATTTATTTCTTAAATCATAAAGCTGAGAGTTCTCTAGATAATTGTAATCCGATTGACCTAATATTTACATCCTATAAACTTCCTTGTGAGATCGATACTCGGAGTCTTAAATATACTCCACTTTATTACTTGATTCAACCGACATGCTTATCGAATGTTGGTCTCAAATTAAATTGTTAAATTGTGCAAGAAAGATAAATTAATTTGAGATAATTTTGTATGTGGCCAACCGCAATTAGACAGCCACGAAAACCTATTCCTTTTCTTTTTGGGAATGTTCTTAAATATTCCTTGGCAACTTCTAGGGTTTCCTACCCATCTTATGCTGAAAAACACTTCAAAATTAGAAAAACATGTGTAACTCACATGAGATTTTAAAATCTTGCATAAAAAATTGTGGCAAAGGAGCTTCACCAACATCCTAGACCTTCTGTCATGATCATGGTAAGTGGCTTGCTTCTTCAAGTTGCTCTCCTTCTTCTCTACATCTTTTTTAGCTTTCAGCTTTTCTCGGTCTTTTCACTATAACTTCTTCTTCGCTCATCCTTTGGCCTTGAAATTTTGTGTGAAACTTAATAACAAGATGTTCTTTGTCCTTAAATTGATTTCAAATTAATTCCATATCCAAAATTTCATATAAGTGTGACTCAAAATCACCTAAAGTTAAGTTGTCACTCATTTCTAATTCTTTAACTCTTCCCGTAATTCTATATTTAAGGCATGCCCTATGGCCTTGATATTTGATGTGGGACTTCTTAACTCAATGTTCTAACACTTCAAATTAATTCCCCATCTATTCTGACTTTAAAAGTGCATTAAAATGCTCACCAAAGCCCTGTATAACATGAATAACCATCCATAATAACATAAGTAATATCTTATTAAAAATTAATCAAATGTGCACCTAAGTCTCTTGGAATTATCTCTCAAGCCTGAAATCATCATTATAAAATCATACTTAAAAGATGTATAATTAAGTTATTATCAAAACCCCCCATACTTAAACTATTTTTTATCCCTAAGAAACAACTTAAACATTCCCTCAAAATAAAACCAAAAAAAGTTAAAAGTTAATTGAGTAAAAATGAAAATCAATCAATGAGTTTGATTTAGATCACAATTCATAATTCCTTCATAAAAAAACCTTTGTTAACAAACACAATCACTTTGATAGTAAAGAGGTAACCCTTATGCATAATATCAAGCATCTAAGTATTTTTATATGAATCATCATGTAAAAACCGGACAAGGATGTTTATAAAAAAAAAACATAACATAACTTAACTTATAATTGGAGCTTTTTAATTTACAAGTCACCTAACCTTTTGATGTGAAGGTGCAAGTTTTATAGGGCACACACCTGAATAATAAGCTAAGATACTCTTTTAAATAGGTTAGTAGGTCACTTACATTTTGATATCAAAGTATACATCTTATAGGGCACACCATAGTTACTCAACTAAGTCACCTCACAATAATACCACTCTTTAACTTCATCTTTTTATGTGAATCTAGTGAAGTGAAAAACTTTTTCTCACTATAATTTTTGGACACATTTGTTTCTTTTCAATCATTAATGCTAACAAACCATTTCTAACTTAACATAAAAATCATATGAAATGTCCTTAAAATCATGAAATTATAAAGATAGGTCCTTAATAACACATGCAAATCACTTAATGTTAAAAAAGAAAAAGGAAGAATGTTTGGATGAGAAATCATTCAATAATTGTTTAATGCTCACACAATAAAAAACATTGTTGAAATTAAAATACCACAATTAACAATCAACTCTCTATTCCAATCATTCTAAGAGAAGACATATAAGTAAGTCCTATTGGAATTGTAATAAATCTAGTGTGTGAATAAATAACAAAGGATGATCAAGCTTACTCCCTAACACTTACACCATGTTACCCTCAATTTGAATGAAGAAAGCAATTAAAACATAAAAGTATCAATCTTTAGGCATGGCTTAAGAGAATTTATTCCATTCCTTACAACTTAAAGATGTTGGAGAAAAGAGATATAAGCTTGTTCCATCTTAATTGTAAAGTGAAGTCCATGAACACATTAACAAAAATACAATCAACACGATAAAAATCAGGTTTGAATTTAAATAATTAAAATTAGGAAATCTAAAAAGAAAACACTCAACCATAACTTAAAGATCAAAATTGTAACAACCAATCCACATGAACTTATAAAAACCTATCTCAGAACATAACATGCTAATTTTAAGGTCATTATCTTGACCATTCCTCATTCTTAATATTATTAAATAAGAGAAAGGAAAGAGGTTACTTCCCTTTCTTTTGGGGAAAATTCTTCAAGATATAGATTGCCATGATGACCAATAACTTTTAACAATTTTCCCCTAGAGTGTTCAAACTCAAAAGTCCCATGCTTGTAAACTTGAGTCTTCAGTTTACTTGGAAACAACTTCAACCTTACTTTATTCTCTCTCTTTCTCGTCTTAATTACCATCTCCTAATTTTTCAAAGTCAATTATTAGAAATAATAATGGGTAATATTTTACCCTCACCCAAAATATCATATCTCAACTGTGGAAGTAAAGATTTTATCTTAATTATATGTGGTTTTACAAAGGAGAATAGAATAGGGGAATTTGTTACGACTGAGTGTTCTTGTTTTGTTTTTCTGCCCAACTTCTCCTCCTTCTGAACCTCTTCATCATCTTTATAATCTACTTCTTAAACACAATTCACCTCTTGCTCCTTAACACACTATTTAAGCACATCTATTTTCATTCAAGCACCAATCTCCTTTAGATCCTTCACTATCTTGTTCATGCTAAACTCCATCTACTTATTATCAATCTTAAGGACTAACTTCCTTTCATGTACATCTACCAACACTCTTCTCGTATTCAGGAATAGTTTACCAAGAATCAATGGACATGTTGGGTCTTCTTCAAAATCCAACACATCGAAGTCTACTGGAATGATGAATTTATCCACTTGATTGGAACATCTTTCATCTCTCTAAATGACTTCTTTATTGATTGGCCAACCAATTAAATGAGCGTAGAATTTGACTTTATTTTGCCTAATCTAAATTTCCTAAAAATATACAAAGGCATCATCCCAATGCTTGCCCCTAAATCTTAGAAGCATTTAGAAAATTCGAGATTACCACACAAATAATAGTAAAACTTCCTAGATCTTAAAATTTTAATGGCATATGGTTGGTAATGATAAAGTTGACTCTCTGTTAAAGTTACTATTTAGTTTTCATCCCAAGTCTATTTTTTGGTTAAGTTATCCTTGGGGAATTTGGTGTACTTAAGCATGTTCTCTAAAGCTTCCATAAATGACAAGTTGATTTTCCACTTCATCAGCTTCTCTAAAAGCTTAATAGACTATGCATGCATTTGATTCTTCTTTAGTCTTTGTGGAAAAGTTATTTTTGGCTTGTAAGGACATGGGGTTATTATATTTTTCCCACTTATAAGTTTGGTTGCCTTTCACTACTCCCTTATATTAGACTATCTATTACTTGGGAGACTCCCTATAGTTTTTATAAATAACGAATGGGATAATTGCCTAACTTAAACCTCAAAATCTAATCAAACTTGGCTTCCATCCACTGTTGACTTTCCTCTTAGTTAGTAAACTTGGAGCCTAAAATATCCATAAACTTACCAATCTTTGACTCTAAAAACCTAAGTCTATTTTATTGAAAACTCGATAGGTCTTCTAATCTCACATTATTTTCTGTATTGTTTTTCCATGATAAATTTGGGTGATTCTTCCACCTTAGATTATATGTATTGGAATAAAGATTATTTCCTCCACCTTGTGGTGTCCCTACGTAATTTAATTTCTCTATGCCATTATTATCCTTCATGAAACAAGCAGCTACCCCATGGTTATCTTGCCCATATAGTTCACATCTATATTGTATGGTCTTCCTGGAGGTTGAAGAGGTTCCTTACAAGTTGTTTAAGTTCTTGGTGGGGGATAGTATTTGTGCTATCACCAAATTTTTAGTATCACTCCCTTTTGCTTTTTAAATTTCTAGTGCTTGTACCTCTCTATTGTCCGCAGACAACTATTGTTCGCCATCTGCTATAAAAGATCATGAGTAGCATTAATTGTTTTTCTCATCAATGAATCTACAGATGCTACATCTATGGTCTCTATCATATGTTAATTTGCTCCATTATAGAATGTTTTCACGAGGAAGTATTTAGGAAAATTGTGTTGTGGGCAACTCCTTTATAACTCCTTAAACCTATCCCATGCTTCATACAATGACTCCTCATCACTTTGTTAAAATTTGGTGATATCCTTATTGATCATTGTAATCTTTGTTAAGGGGAAGTACTTAGGTAAGAATGCTTAAACAAGCTGCTCCTATTTTGTGATATTTTTCAGGTTAATAGAGTTCAACCATGCCTTAGTTTAGTCCTTCAAAGTGAATAAGAATAGTCCTGATTCATTATCCTCTGCAACCCCCTTTGAGTCTTTAACCTTTTTTGTTTCTTAAATTAAATACCTTATATGAACAAATCGAATACCCAATTAACCTTACCCATTGACAAATCTAATGAAGTGCTAAGTGAACATTAGTTTGGGACTTTTTCTTTACATTTTATTTTGAGATAATTTTAAAGGTACTTCCAATCATGTTTTTCATTGTCTATAGTTGCTGCTATTGTTTCTTATTATTTAAAAAAGAAAAAAAGAAAACAAAAACAATAAATAAGAAAAATAAAAATATCAAATATAGTGGCAATAAATAGTTAGTTTTAATGAGTAGTTAGTTTTATTCATATGCATATCTTAGAAGTCAAATTTGGTTGTCCCTACAAACTTAGTGCTTTAGGAACACTTGTGAGAAACCCTTTGACCTTTTTAACTCACCTTAACCCAACCCCCATCACAACCATGAATAAAAGTCCTTTTGGTTCATGATAGCAATAATCTATGTGGAAGAAAATTGGTAAATTTACAAGCCTATGATAGTGTGGTCTCCTAGAAGGAGTCTTGAGCAAAATGCTAACCCTTAAACACTTAAGTGAAATGAGTAAACATCGTGAGGAAAATTCTTCATGGTTTTATGCTTTCCTTTTATCAATGGTATGATAAGTTGAGTTTCTTTTTGTGTATTGATGAAAAATAATTTTGTTGTGTGTAGTAGCTTGAGATTCAAGTGGTCAAAGTTTGAAAGAATGCATGCATTTGGTCTTCTTAAAAACGAACTGACGGAATGTAATGATTGTGTTCAATTTACTTGAGGACAAGAAAAGATTAAATGTGGGGAAGTTGATAAGTTTGTTTCAGACTAGGTTTCCAGGTTATTTTAGGCATTTTAAGTGATGTTTATGTGTTTTAAACATAACTAGTAGGAACTTTTGGATCATTTTAATTATCTTTCAAGTATTTTATTGTTTATTTGTGTTTTTTAGTGTTTAAGGGAAAAATATGAGCTTATTTTAGGAATGGTTGGATGCACTTTGATGTTTATATATCGAAGTAACAAGGGAAATTCAAAGTAACATCAGATTTAGTACAACTGACTTTCGGAAGGCATTAGGGGAAACTATAGAACTTGAAATGTTATTAATCTTTCCAAGGTGCTAGAAAAACATGTGAGGAGCCTACTTATAAAGTTTCATGACATTTCAAGGTCTGTAGATGAAGATATAGTGAAAATACGGAGCAGACATCAAAATTCAAAACAGTTGATATGGCAGTATGACATGGCATAACGCCTGCAAGATGTGTTTTATGATTTTTCGAACTAAAAAAGACTCGAGGAACCATAGAAACCACCATTATGACCTTAAGGAACATCCAAGATAAAAAATAGAGTGTTTTGGAAGAGAAAAGATGTGAAGAGACTCAAGAAGAAGAAGGAAAATCAAGATTCATCAAGTTCTGTCTAGATTTTCTGGAAAAGGGGGATTCATCATCTTCATCAGTTCATCTTTCTTTTACTTCCCTTTTGATGTTTATTTTGAATAATATTTGTTTGAGCATGATTATGGATTTCTAAATCTATTTTAGGAATTGTTTTTGAATTGTTTATCCAAATTTTTCTATTTGGGTTTAATGCATAATTGTTTGTGTTAATTGTTAAGCTTATAATTACTTCGAATAGATGGAATGTTTTGATTTATTTGAGTTAGGGTACACATCAAAAGTTGGTTGCTTAATGGACCTACAATTAGCTGCTTAATAGGTGATTGAAGAGATATCTTAATTACTTGTTAATTGTCCTTAAGATTGCTTCAAATCTAATTGCATTATTTAGGACTAGTGTTATGAATCGAGACCTTACAATTCAACTTTTAAGTAGTTCAATTGAGATTTATTAGTTAGATCTCAAGAGAGGGTAATCAACTATTGGATATCGAGGATCAAACACACTTAAATCAATAGGGTAAAAGGAAGATAAACAAGGATGGAACAACCCATAATCTCTACTATTGAGTATCTTCTTTGTTTTGTTTTCTTCTGCGCTTACATTCAATAAAGTTTCATTAGTTTATTTTAGTTTTCAGTTTTTATAATTTTTTTTACCTTAAACAAAGTGCAATTCAGATTGCAGTGTAGCAAAAACTAGCAAACACTAGTTAGCTATCATAGACCTCAGTGCTTGAGTCTCACTAGTTAATGGTCCGTTAGCAATTTCAAGTGTGAGGGGGTGGAGAGAAAGAAGTTGATTAAATTGAGCACACATGGTAAAAGAAGTATAAAGAAGATTTTAAGGGTCAGTACCTATTATTAATTTGAATATGATATTGATGGTTTAAACAAATATCTACTATATTTATCAATTTAAATCATTAATTTAAAATTATCATGCTAACGCATTTAAGAGCAATTCCTTATTTTGAGATCATCAATTTTAAACCAAAATTTCCAATTTGTACTATTTAAATAGTTTTTATTTTTGTTGATTTGATTCCATGATTTTTTAACTAATACGTTAAACCTCAATAAATAAGTAAATCAGATCACGCCCTTTTGAATTCAATGTTATTAGTTATTTCTTTTTTGTCAATCAGAAAAGATTTATCTTACATTTTTAAAAAAAATAGTATTTACCCTGCTAATAGCAATTGCTAACCTAAATAGGAATTTTAGCAATATAATAAGGAATGAATGTAGTTCATTAATGTACTAATGAATTATATTATGCTCACCCTACTAATAAATATAGCTCAAAATTTCTGAAGACTCTATTGCTAAAATCCCTTACCATCAATGTTTTTAAAATTAAATCGATTATCAATTCAATAAAAAAAAAAGAAGTTTAAGGATTAGAAGATCAACTAGTATTGAAATATTATAAAATCGATATATAATCGATAGGGGCGTAAAAGAAGTAAAAATTATTATTGTTAGCCCTAGTGGCATCTAAAAGGATGGGGGAGGAGATAAATTAGGTATCTTAAAAAATTTCTAAACTTATAAATTAAACTAATATTTGTGATAGATGCAATATTTAACCACAATTCAACCTATAATAATGTATATGATGATGTTAATGATTCTAAACAAAATGCACAAGTAGTTAATATAAAAATTTAAGGAAGAGAGAGTCGATAGATAAAATGTTTATAGCGGTTCGATAAGAAAACTTTTGCCTACATCTACCTAATGGGTGTCAAATCCAACAATAATAAATTCCCACTTTATTCCAAATAAATAACTTACAGATAATGATGTGTAGGATTGTATTCCACAGGGATTAAGTTAATTTGCTAGTTCAAAGTAAACAAAGACAAATAAAGGAAAAGGGGTGATTGGTTATTACTAACAAAAACAAACAACTTAAATAACATAAAAATCTAAACAAGGATGAATTAAAAAATAGGCATATAGTCAAAGGCATTAATCTTAGTTACTTATTTTATAAATTTACTATAAACTCAATACTTAATATCTGCGATTCCTAAACAATTTTTTATGATTGTTAATAAGATCAGACAACCTATCTTTCCTTAACTTTTCGATAACCAAGAAATGCTCTATGAACTATTTCTTTCATTAATAAAAAAACCTTAAATAAATTCATAGAGTTAAGTTTATCAATAGTGTTAAACATTAGAATACTACCAATTCTAACCATTAAACTTAAATTCTACGTTTATTTACATTAGTTGTAGCATAACAAATGGTAAGTGTCTAGAAAACACATAATGGCCTCTTCTAGAGAAATTGTTATTCTATTTTTTTAACATAAACATACTTGATATTGAAGCAACTCAATTCTTGTTAATTGTAACTATTCAATATATCATGAAAGCTCAGAACATGATCAAAACCAAGGAATTAAGAACTTTAAATCATTTTAAATTTCAAGGATTATTGCAAATTATATGAACATTTTACACCTTATCACATCTCCTCGCACTTAAACATTGTCTGTCCTCCAACAATTACTTTAGATAGCCACTCAAAAAGTATCCTTATACAAGGAAAAAGTTAACTACTAAACTTTAATACGAGTTAATACAATTAACAATGATCCATAGATTCTAAATCGATCTCGACTACAACCTAAATCATATGGTAGCATGACATAGTAAATCAACCCTCGACATATAATTTAACGTTTAAATTTACTAACATAAATAAGTCAAAAATTTGTTATAGGGTGTTTTGGTCGGTGCCTTTCCCTCTTACCATAGCACGTACATTTTATGCTTCATTTTACCATTAGCATAATGATTTGACAAGTGCATTTTGTGCTCCATCATTTCTTTGTCAACTAAAAAATTTCGTATTTCTCCATTCTTTAAGAATGTAACCATCATTTGAGCAACTTATCCATAAAAAGTTTCCTTGAAATTTGACACTATGTCTAAGGTTCAATTTGACATATGCAAATCATACAACCTTACTTAAAAATGTCATAATAAATTGAGAATTATTCGATATCAATGATTCAAATAACATTAACCTTATTAAAATATACTAATTAACAATCAAATAACCACTAAAATAATTCTGAAGTAGGATATCAAAAGTGGTCATCATCATAACTTGCAATCATTTAGGTGCAAAAATTCAACTTGATTTTGAAAATTTTCATGACAGAATATAACTGTTAGGGGTCAAATTCGTAATGTTCTTAGTTGCTATTTAATTTCAATTTACCTTTATTTTAGTGCTTAATTGTTTAATTAATGATTAGAAATGTTTAATTTGTAGGTTAATGTGGATAATTGGAGAAATGTTAACAAAGATCAAGGAAGGATATAAGCATAGGCCATTAACGGAATCATTCATAGCCGACCGTTGATGGACTGCAGCTCATCGTTGAAGGAGTCAAAATTTGCATGCTATTGGAAAACTGTTCATCCTATAATGGTGTCATTGTAAATCACCATAGGCCACTATTATAGAGCGTAGACACGTTTTCTCAGCAAATTCTTTAACAATTGTAGCTTGTCTTCTTCCTCCACTTATAACAGTTCCAACCTTATATAAAAAGAACCTCTCCAAGCATTCTAAGCATCCATATTTAAAGTTAAACACATTAGTTTTAGTTAGTTTTCATATCAAAGTAGTTTTTGGTTGTTTTTATTTTCAATCTTTTGTAATTTAAGATTTTCAAGTTGTTTGAAGTTCAAGTGGCTTCATGCACGTAGTTTAGAGTTAGATAATCATTTGGGGATGTGATTTGGTTCATTGTAAACTCTTAATTTGGTGTATTATTATTATTATTTTGAATTAATCAAAGTCTTATTACTTAATTTATAGTTATTATGTTCTGGGGAAGTATCTCCAAAGCCATGATGACTTCCTCTAAGCTCAAATTTGTTCTTAAAATGATCGTAATTCTTTCTCCATTGTGGTTGTTAAAACCACTTCTAGAAGATCATTAAAAGAAAGAAAAAGCAATTTTTCTGAAATGGGTCAATAATATCTAACTATGCAATTGAATCATAACCTGATGGATATTGTATAGCATTGAAGATGTTGACTCTGATAACCTCGGTATTAAACTCCATTGTCAATATCTCGTAATGTACATCTATCTTGGTCTGAGACATCTTCAAGAATGACCTTCCTAAAATGATAGGTGATTGACTTAAAGATTTATCATCCTTCATGTTTAACACATAAAAATCTGTAAGAAAAAGAGCCTCATTCACCTGCCCCAAAACATCCTCAATAACCCCCTCAATATTAGTGATGACACAAGTGTCCTTTAGAGGAACAAAACTAAGAGCTTTAAATGCAGAAAAAGAATGACATTAATTAAAGCTCTTAGATCTAAGATGCATTGCTCATGCCTCATACTATAAATATTGTAAGGAATGGTGAAAATATTTTGATCTTTACATTTAAGGTGTAGATTCCATTGTAAAGCTACTAAGAATTTCTTCCCAAAACTAACCTTCTCAATTCTCCCCTACACTAGCCTTCTCATCACCTTTTAGCTTTCTCTTATTAATGTGTAGCTCCTTCAAAAACTACATATCGTGATACCTACTTAATTGTCTTTAGCAAAGGTATATTCACCTACACTTCGTGAAATATTTCTAACATTTTCCTTTCTTTTGCTTGCTACTTATTCTTAACCAACTTTCTTTGAAAAGTACTTGACACTTGGATTGAAATAATTGATTGTGAACTGCTTACCTTAAGAGGATTACTCTCCTCCTTGTTTTCTAGCACAATTTCCACTTCCTCTTCTCGTATTGCCTTGTTTTTCATGGGTCCTTCTACCTTTTAGCCACTCCATATAGTTTCTTCCAAAGACATACCTCTAGCTTAATATGGTGGCCATGATGGTTCAGGCCTCGACTGAAATTATTGTGGCCCATGGTAGAATCCTAGTGGTTAGTTAAACTTTTGGTGTTGATTAGAGGCCAGCAAGGACATAATAATCATTATTAGAGGACAACAAGGACAGAAAGGACATAATAATCATTATTCCAATACTTATAATACAAGGTAGAAAAACAACCCAAAATTTTCTTGAAATACGAACCATATAGGTGGCAATGTGAGAACGCAAGGTCCTCATAGTTTTTCGTAGTATTGACATGGATCCTTGGAAAATAAAATAGATAAGCTTATAGATGGGTTATGATCCAAGTTAGCAAATCAAGAAGAAGTTTAAAGAAGGCAAGAAAAAGGCCATAAGAAGGTGGAGGAAAAATTTTTCCAAATAATGAAGAACCATGAATCTTCCATCCATAATTTGGAAGTTTAAGTGGGGCCAACTTGCTAATGCCTTGTCATTAAGAAGTCTATGGAGTATTCCAAGCAACATTGAGGGTAATCCAAGAGAAAAATTAAAGGCCATCACACATGGGAGTGGTAAGCAATTGGAGGAGCCAAGTGAGAAGAGTGGGAATGCCAAAATAGAGGGCCAAGAAAAAGAGAAAGTTAACCAGAAATTTAAGAAAACGAAGAAGAGAAAGAAGAGGAGAAGCCATACATTCCTCTACTACCGTACAAGTAAAAGATACCATATCCACAAACACTTAAGCAATACTAAGTTGATGCATAATTCTCCAAGTTCTTAGAGAAGTTGAAGAAGCTCTAAATTAACTTGTATTTTGTGAAAGCATTGGACAGCATGCCCAAGTATGCCAAAATTTTTAATGATATCTTAACTCATAAGAACACTTGGAAAGAAAACCCAATGGTGGCCGTGATAGAAAGTTGCAACTCAATCATCACTAGCCACATGCCTTCAAAGTGACAAGATCCTAGGAGTTTCATTATACTCGATGTTATTGGCAAGTTGGAATTTTCCAAATGTTCATCTGATTTAGGAGAACATGTTAACATGATGTCATTATTCATTTTTGGGAAACTAGGGCTAGGATATGTGAAGCCAATTTCCATATATAAACAATTAGTAGATTAATGGTAAAATATTTTTCCTTTTTTTTTGGATTATCAATTAAGTGTTTAAGTGTTGATTCCATGTTAGATAACTTTTCATAGTATTTGACAACCATAATGAGGCTGAAAAATCATGTAGGAATAAGCTGGAGCAAGCAACAGTCGTGATAGTAAGTCATGATCATGACAGAAGGGAATTATTCTAGAGTATAACAAAGTCATCATCATGAAAGAGGGTTTTAATTAGCCAAAGTCACGATTGTGATATTTATAATTCAAACTTAAATACCCAACTTTTCCCTCTCTCCAAACCCTCTATTCATTTTCCTTCGCATTTTCTATCACTACTAGCCAACTCTTCTCCTTCAATACTCCTTGGGTCTCCAATTCTTCATGCAAATCATATATTTTCTTTAAGTTTTTACATCATTTACACTTTTTATTGCAATTTCCCTTAAAATTTTTCATTTTTTACTTTCTTTTTCCTTAATGCAACTTAGTCTCTCCCACTTCTGAGTTGTTTGTATTTTTTTCACATTACCTATGAAAAAAAAACAATAAATAAGGGTTTTAAAGGAACATTACATCTTAAGAGAGGCACCAACATCAGGAAGTGGATTGCTCGACCTCACGGAAGAATTTAGAGGACCATTCCCTATTTTTTTGAAGGGAAGGACATAATATATTCTATATCTTAAGGATTAATCCCATTCTGTGTCCAACATATTTTGACTTTGCCTTATTATATCAATTAGGATAAACTAAAAGTGTTAAAAAGTTAAGAAAGAGGATAGGTTAGGACAAGTTCATTCAATGTGACTATATTACTTTTTTGGGCTTAACATTGAAGTTTTTGGTTATGTTTAAATATCATGATACTATGAACTCCAATGAATCTAATTTTAGATTGAGAGGGCAGCATTGTAAACTTGAAAATGAAGTTATGCATCACATTTTTGGCTTCCCTATAACCAGACTTAAGGGTAAGAATCCTGATTTTAAAAACGTTAAAGCTTCAAAAATCCTAATTAAAATGGTAAAGCATGTGTTGATACATAAATTTATGTTCCATGCATTTTATTTAGAAAGAGAGCAATAAGTGTTCTATAAAGGAACTTTTTTTATGTTTTATGGGTAATAATCACAACGTACATACCTTTTACCACATGTTCAATTCCTTAGGTGATATTTTCCAAAAAATGAAAATTGGCCTCGATATAGGTTTCCTTGCCACTGCCTCTGTTATATATTACAAAGTGGATTTGGGTGGACTAAGCATTTGTTTCAATTCAAAATCTTATGACAACCTTCTCTCAATGAGTTGAAAGTCCCAACCATATGAATTGCTTTCAAGAAATGGAAGGGTAAGATGCCATCAAACTCTCAGCCCTTTGTGGAAGAGACCTTTGAGGAAGGTTTAGAAGAGAGTTCTCCGTATGAAGGTGATAAATGGGACACCATTATTCACACTCTGGATGAGAATAACAGGAAAATGGAAAGGCGTTTTAATGTAATGGAGGTAAAAATTAATGCAATGGCATGTCAATAGCAAGCAATTTTGATGGGATTAGCTGGTCATTAATGTTATGTGACTAAGAAGTTACGTAAATTCTTCGCCATTCAAGGAGTACAAGTCCCTTCACCATCTCCATCACCACCAAACTCCGTATAAACTCTCTTTACCCTTTATCTCTTTTCTTTATGTTTTGCTTATGTGTTTTTTTATTTCTCTCTTCCTTTTCAATTCTTTCCTTTCCATATTGAGGACAAGATGTCATCTAATTGTGGGGAGGTGGCACATGTATGGCATTTTGCTAGATTTTGTATGACACTTTGTATAAGAACAAGCATTTCTTATATTTTTGTGTAATTTTTTTCTTTTTCATTTCATTCATCATGTGTTCATTTTGAAAATAACATCTTATTTTCAAAAGTTTGAATGCATATAAATGTCATGAAGTTTAATGGAATTATATTAACTATGAAAAAAATGTTTTAGTGTTGAAGAAATATGATGTTAGGAAGTTCTCTTATGATTTCCTTTCCATTAAAGCTACAAATTAATTATGTTATTGCTTACCTTGTCTTATTTTTTCAACCTTTGTTTGGATACACTTTATTGAGAACTTGAATTAATTGGTAGGCATTATGAGTGATCATTCATATAAAAAATGATGAGAGAGTAGTGATATAGACTTACAATATAAGTAAAATAGATAATTCATTAATTACTAAGCTAACTCCTAGGTGATAGAAACATATCAAAAGAAAAAAGGAGTTAAAACTAGATCTAATGGGCTAGTTCTGAATTATGATTTAGTTGAGTAACTAGGTGTGTGTCCCTAAATGCATACACTATAACGTGAAAAGAACAAATGACAACATACTAGGCGTTCATTCCTAACCAATGTAAAAGAAGGAAATTAAAAGGAAAAATGCTTAACCTATGAATCTCTTCTTTTAAAATCTTTGATTTTCTTGAGTGACTGCTTTATAATGGCCTAACTTCCACTTAGTAATTGGACATAGTGCGTACTTTCAAACATTTTGATTGTAAAAATAGGATAGCAAGGCTCTAATTAATATGCATTTTCAATTCAAATACATTCATAAAAGTGAATGGATTATGTGCATATTTTGGATCTTCTTAAATGATTAATGTTTTAAACTAATCTGATTGCATGAAATCCCTTACCATGGATGCATTGTTTTAATGTATGCCTCCTGATGATTTTAAATGAATTAAATTGTAGATTGAACTTATTTAAGTGTGTTTGACTTGACTTGTGTCATAAGTTTGTTGTGAATTTTGGTTTATTGAAGGTTTATAAATTGATTGAAAAAGGTTTTAAAGTTGGTTAAAATGAAAGGTTTTATAATCAAGGCAATTCTTATATTTTCAATTGATTGAAATGTTTTAATGATTCAAATAGTCTTAAATTATGTTTTAAAACTTGTTTAAAGTCTTAATTAATGTTAGGAATTTGTTTGGAATGTTTTGGAGTTGGTTTGAAGTATTTTTCATGGTTTTTTAGACACAAAACGGTGGGTTGTTCATCCTAAAACAGCGGCCTCTAAGGGTGCCATTTTACTCTTTATGTCTTCCTTAGGCTCTTCTAATCCTAAATTGTCCAAATCCTTAGATAAGCCTAAATCATCATCAATTACACTCTTCTTGGCATCAAAGGGGTTAGATTCATCAAATACAACATTCATGGTCTCTTC
>JAOXYD010006230.1:0-15404 GCA_028565735.1 Pinacopodium congolense | reverse complement strand
ATTATCTTTAAGATGGCTCTTCTACCTTAGGCTCCACATATATGCTCTTACACTTTACACATCAACCTATCTTATAAGCATCAAAGTCTTAAACATTAGTAAGAATAATGTTTTATCATCATCAAAACACATGATTAGAACCACCTTGATTCAACAGATTTCATAATTGCTTTCAATATCCTTACATCATCTGATGTATTATCTAATAATGCCCTAGCACTCAATGAATCTATGATGTTTTGATCCATAGGCATTAGTCCCTCATAAAAGTAGTAAATAAACAAATTCTTACTAAGATGATGGTTTGGGAAACTATTGCATTGGTTCTTGAAATGCTCCAAGTACTTATGGAGTGGCTCTCCTACATCCTATTTGATACCATAGATCTCCTTCCTTATATTTTTTATTTAAATTCTAGAAATTATTTCTTTAAAAATACTTGTTTCATCTAGTCCTAAATTGTAACCAATTCAACTGGTAGATTATATTGCCATTCCCTAGTAGTATTTACTAAGGCAAAAGGAAATGCTCTCAATTTTAACTGATCTACTGTCACATCAACTTGTTTTATTACTAGACATGCAGAACTCCTTGGGGAACTTGTTTAGATCAATGATTTAGCCTAAGTCTAATAAGCTCAGGCTTAGTTATCAAGATAATTGATGCAAAGTAAGTCGGTGTTAAAGGTATAAGTTACAAGCTCTTTAATAGTGCATTGGTAATGCTCCACTAGTTCTTCAATTTCTTCTCGAGACTCCTCTAATATTTCTCCATACTCCTCTTTAACAAGTTAAGAGCTTCCATTCTAAGACTATGAATGTCTCAAGCTCACTCAAATTGTCAAAGTCTTACACTATCTGCCACAAGAGAAAAAGAAAATGGATTAATAGGAGAAAGTAGAAAGCCTTTATTATCTGTAGCAAATTTCAACAATCTTGAACGTTTTTAAGGGTTAATGGATATACAAAATAGAAAAAAAGTGAGAAATCTTAATACATAAAAAATAAAAAAACTAATGCCAACTCTCTGGTAACATGTAAAAAATTAAGGAATCTATTGCTGACTATCAAATAATAAATTTATAAATTCCTAAATATAAAATAGGGCAAGTTAAGATCAATCCTATAAATAAATAGTTGGTGATTTTGATTATTTAAAATATTGTAATAAAGAAAATAAAAATAAAATTTCCCCTGGTTTTATGAAAGTAAATCAAATAGAAAATATAACTAAGAAACTAATGCAAATAAATAAGAATGTAAAATAGAAATAAATTGATAGTATGAATAGAAATTTGGGAAGAAGATATTCTTGAGACCCATGAATTATAATTAATCATCGAAAACATAAAGATTGTGTTAGGACTAAGATGTTATCCTATAGACATAAGTAAACTCTTCTGTTATATGTTTCTACAATTTTAAGTAAATATAATATGATTGTAAATTTACCCCTAGTTACATGACAATCTAGAACAAGTTTTCAAGATATAGTGATGCAACAACATTTAAGTACTTGGGAACACTTAACTTAAACCATGAGTTCACAAGCTTAGATCATGTAACGTAAAGAATTCAAACCTTAGCCTACATTGATTAAGTTTGAAGTACAAATTTAATTAGCCTATTGCTACTTGCGATATTAACTAATGAAAATTATAGATCAAAAGTTTATACCTAGCAATCAAGTTATAAATTGCAAACAAGATGAACAGAACAATAGAACAATCCCTAGTTTATGGCCTTTAACTAGAGTTCCCATTCAGTCTTAGTATAAAAATAATACCCATTAAAACCCAACTCACATCTCATAATTATAATCCATTCACTTCATTAATATCTTCTAAAAAAATAGAGAACTTGCCTAACATATTAAAATTAACTAAAACAGAAAACAAATTGCAAGGTAATATACTTAATATGCAATTAGAGATGTTGGAATTAAAGATTAAAAAATATATTCAATAATAGTAAAAAGGTTTAAACAAGAACAAGCATTAAATCATAACAAAAAGGTATAAGTATAAAAAAGAAAATAACAATAATGAATATTAAAAAAATCTAGAAAACAAAGTATATAAAGACCTAGAAATGTTATATAAAAAAAGTTCTCCGATCACAAGATGAAAAAAATGAAAATCCAAAAAAATATTAAGAAAACTAAGGAAATTTCAATGGTCACCAAAATAGGTAAAATTTAGAAGAAAGAGCCTTTATTTGCTCCTTAAATATGCCCAGAATTGGGTTTTTTATGTTTGGAGGAGTAAAAGTCTTGATTGCCCTTAATTTTGTTTTTCATTTTCAAGATATTCTATAGCCTTTAATAGTTCTTCAACGACACCATAAATGATTGTTAAAGGGTTTGATGCTCGATTATCAATGTTAATTTTTTAAAAGATAAACAACACCATTCATACTTATCATTGAAGGCCTGATTTTGGTTTTGTTTAACGGTGATTCACATTTAATTAATAGCATTATTTATCATCATCTTAAATTGTTGTTGATCTCCTATGTTGTAACTCTTTTAATTCATTTTGCTCCGATTCTTCTCCAAACTTGACCTTTTCAACTAAAAATTGTGTCTTATGATCAAATATGTTCTTTAACATATAATAAACCAAAATTAACCCCTTTTACAACAAAAATAGGAATGGAACATATTAAATCACATATCAAAACTTAGGGCATGTTTAATTGAGTTGTGAGTTTTGGTTTTTTGTTGTGGTTGTTTTATTTTTATATTAATTATTGTGATTTCTTTTTTGATTTCTGTGCTTTTTTGGTGTGTTTTCTTTATCGAATTTTGTGTTTAGAAAAACAAGAAACGAAAATTGAAAACCAAAGTGGAACTAAACAACCCCTTAATATAATGCATCCCTAACACTTGTTGAGAATTTTCACTATAACAAGTCATGAATACAGAGTTAATAATAATAATCCTTTTCAAGGCTCAAGGATAGTCTTCATAATTTCTTTCCTAAATTCTTTCATCCTCTAAAAAAATACACTTATAAAGTGTTTCACTTCAACTCACAATAGTGTATGAAGAGGTTCATAAACTTTTAAGATTAGCACACCCTTAGTTTTATAAATGAATCACAATATGAAATAAAATTTCACCAAAAAAAAACTCACAAAACTCAACATAGAATACTTAAATAAATGGTAAGAATGTTTCAAGCGCTTATTGAAAAGACCACCCACTAAACACATTAATAGTGTTTTTAGGCCTAGTAGCCATTGCCCAATATCTCTTTTCATTTATTCAATTTTAGCATTGGAAATTTGCCACATCCGGCCATGACTGATCAATTTATAAATGTATTGGTCGACTAGCGGACTCAACTAGTTGATCAAATAGTTCTCCGTACTAGTCAACTACACTAATTCATGACAGGTTTTTTTGACACTTAATCTCTATAATCACATATTATTCAATCCATACTATCTCCAATCATTTAAAAAATATTTGTTAACTTAGGCACATATTAAAACCTCTTCCCTAAGACACTTAAATTGATTAAGAAAATTAATTTAAAAATTACCCATACAATAACATCTTAATTATGCAACCTACATGCATATATTAAATTATGAATGCAATCATGTATCAGCAAGCCCTTTATATCACTAAAATGAACTAAGCAAAGCATGCATTAAAAATTAAAAATGAAAATTAAATCAATTTTATGTTTGTCTTACAAAACTTAAGTATTTATCATACTACTTTCATGAGCTCCATATTGGCTCCAAAACTTAAGTCTTCATCATATTAATTTCATGAACTCCATATTGGCTGCAAAAATCCATAATAACTTTTTTCGTACTTGACCATATACCTATCTTTCAAAGCCTTAAAAAAAAGTCCAAATATTGTTTTATCATCATCAAAACAAGGTCAAACCTCTCTTGGTTTTACAATCTCTCCTTTTTTATGATGATAAAATTATGTGACATTATAAAATATAAAGTTATAAATAACCATATATCATTAAAGAAACATTCATAATAACTTAACTTCACATAATCATCATTTGCAAATGTAGTCCTCATGATACGATAAACAACCTAACTAAGCCAATTCTAAACAAATACCATATATACAAGTCAAAATCATTTCCAAACTTCAATATTTGTCACAAAATCATAATAATCACAAAATTTTTAAAAAATTGATTAACTATTCTTAAATTTATCATCAATTTGCAACTATTTTCACAATTTAAAATTTAACATAAATATAAAAAGATTAAAATTTCCAACTTAAATTGATTAAAAGTTATAATTCCCCTTAAATTCATGAATTACTACAAAAATGACCAAAAATTACTACTCCCCTAAATACAACATAATATTTCATTTACTTCTCCCCTTTTTTAGAACCATTAAACAGGTAAAAACAAACATATAAACAAGCAAAATCATAAGAGAAAACAATGCATTTCATAAACTTTAATCCATTTAGAAGAGAAAATAGAGGCAAAACATCATAAATACGTTCAATAACATAAATAACCAAACAAAATCATACAATAACATCAAGGATATTAAACTAAACTCCAAATGTATCAAAACAAGAAAATCTATAAAAAAAACCTCTAAAAAACACATCTCTCATGTCACTCATTCAATGGAAGAGGAGGATACTGAGATCATTGATCACGAAGTAATGTGTAAATATCCTTAAGACATGTGTATACTCAACAAATCAGTGGGATCACCTCTTAGTGGAAAGTATCAATGTTCCTATGAAGTAATGCAATCTTAGACTAAGCATCGAATGAAATAAGAAAAGGTTTAACAGATGTAGCCTCTTCATCAACTGGAAAAGAAATGAAATGGTTCAAATTAGACTCATAAACACCACCAAGAGGAATAAGATGAGGAATAGCTTGCTATGGTCACTAGAGTGATCACATCATTTAATTATTCATAAATTTATAACCCATTCAATTAAGAGTAGCCTAATCAAAGAAAAAGTTAAGTTCATATTCACCTTCCATGGAAGGAACTTGAAAAAGATAGAATATGTGACCCAAAATTAAAAGAATATGGCATGTTTTGATTTTTTGTTTAAAGAAAAGTGAACCATGTTATGAAGAATGAAATATCCTAGATGAATTTTTTTGCCAAATATCATGGTAGAAAGAAACCATTTATAATAGATAATTAAGGCCATATAATTGTTATTAGAAAAAAGGAAATTTTATTTAATAAAAAAGTGATAAAATTGATTAATAACATTAGGATTTCTAATATCACTACGTCTTTCAATAATTCCCTCACCACTAGGTAACTTAAGTTTAGTTTGAACTCTCATAGGCATAGTGTGAGGTGTGATACTAAGTTTGGTAAAAAAGAAAAACGGGTAAGAGGTATATTTATAAGAAATGAGTAAAACAAGAATTTCACTAATGGTGTCTAAATGGATTGAAACACCTTGACCAATTGAAATTATAAAACATTCGTCTCTTATATGATGTTCTCTAAGGTTGCAAAGAATAGGTGAACACTGGTAGGACTAACCATAGATGGAAGAGTAAGAAGATGTTCCCGCCTTTGATTAATGAAGTATTAGAGTTGGCTACGTTGCTTGAAAAAGAATAAATAAGAAGGAAAAATGGGTCAGTTTTCATGAAGTTCTCTAGAGGCATAATATTATAATTGAAGAGTGTTAACATTATACTCATCCCCTTTGAGAAACTAAAGATCTCCTAGTCCTAAAGGAATTACCACCTTGAGTTTTAACCATGATTAAAAGAAGATGATAGAATTTGAATAAACCTAAGGATAAGCACTAACAAGTAAACACCTTATAAGGACTTTAAGAATGAGAAATTAAGAGGGTATAAAGCATTGTTTATAACCAATTAACATAACTTGCATAAAATAATAGAAGAAAACATCTTTGACCAAATGTCTAACTATATTATGAGTATTTGTATGCTCTTATGTGAATGCATGATTGAAAAAAATGCAACTTAATAGATTAAAAGCTATGAAATAAACAAATTTACTACCAATTACACTTTTAAAAGATAAATTTTACAAACAAGACCAATTTATCAAGAATTTGAAAAAGCTTTAATTTTTAGGTACTAACATTGGGAAAAAAGATAGAATTTGAACAAAATAGATGTGATTGATGGATCAAACACCTTAATCTGACATCTGATTATGTTTTTATATGAATGATTTCGTAAAACAAACTTCAATTTAATCAAAATTTTGAAAAATGTCAATTTATCAAGCCTAAATTTGGGGAAAATTAAATATGACATAGACAAATTCAATTGAAAGTTATAATACTTTAATTCTACTCCTAATTTTATAAAATCCCTTTTAATTTCAAACTATTATGATAAATTAAGAATGAGTCCCAAAAATCCCAATTGTGAAACCCTAACTATGCAGAAACTCAGAATTGATTCAACCCATGTGCAATTGCATAAAGATGAACTTCTAACATGCTTATAAAAGTTGAACTGTAACCTAATTTGTCACTAATTACTTGAGAAATTAGAAAATTGATAAAAATACTCTAGTTAGAAAGTTTAGGAATTTTACCAAATTTGCAGATGGAGGATAAAATGAGAATAATAGAGTGAGGGTTTTTGTTTAAAGGTTCGAGAAGAAGCTGTGGTGGTCTTCCCCTAAGGTAAACACTTAATTTAGTGGTACAAATTTGCTAGGGATAATAACTGTTGCCATAAAGGGAAGCTTGCGAATGGAGATCTTATAAAGGTGATGGAAAAATTTATGATATAAAGTGTTTAAAAGAGAAAAAATGTGCAAATTGAGTGAAAAGAATGAGGAACATTAAAGGTAGGGTTGTTTGAATCATTAGAGATGGAATAGAAGAAAAAAAAATGCCTTATGATTCATGCAAGTTTTGCCTAAGTTTTAAATGAAATAAAAACCTATGATCTTAACCAAACAATAAAAACACTCGCAATAAGGCAAGTGCAATTATCGCTACGTAGTAAATGAGATATAAGTCTAGGTTATCAATCTCAAAGGATTGCATTATCAGTAAATTCCTATCTCTATTATCTTGCCTATTCAAGAAGTGATTGATTGATTAAAGGAGTAAAGTAAAAAGGATAAATGAAAGCAAAACTAAGATAATCTCACACGAACTAGCAAATAATAATGAAACCATGATTTAGGTAGTTAATCTCTTTAGGATGCATGTATATTCAACCTTCATTCATTAGTTTTGTTCCAATTTTATTAGACAATGAGTTCTATAAGTTAAATTATACTCTCTCTAGAGTTATATAACCCTATTAAATTTGATAAGATAATAGAAAGCTCTCTCTATCTAAAAAAAATAGTTGAATGTATTATTATGTTTTATAAAACCTACTATTTCAATTAAGTTCACCTAATTTAGACATCTTTTGTATTCTTATCTCTAGGTCTCCATGAAAGATGTATTGCTTATGGATTGATCTAAATATATATTCAATTTATTAATTTAAACATATCCAATAGCATCATTAGATTTGGAGTTTACATTTGCATAATAATTAGCAATTAATGTCATTAATTTCATAAATAAATCAAATACAAGTTTAGTAATTTAATGTCAAATCAAGAAAATAATAAAATAATACATTCTAAAGTTCATAACAATCTAAATCCTATAAGATAATTAGTTATAAAACATCTTCAAACTCACAATAACAATCTCATACCTATAAATCTTGAATTCCTTAACTCCTTGATGACGTATTATGTGAAATCTAAACATGTCCTTGAGATTGATGTGTTCTTGATCCAAATCTCCTGTAATCTTATGCAAAACCTTTGTAAGATACTTAAGATTGATGTTTTCCATTTAGTAGCTACTTTTTTGGTTTCGAAGAGAATAAGAATTCATTGAGGTAACCTAAATTAGGTTATGTAGGCATAAGGCCTTGACAGAGTCATGACTTGGGCCATGGTTATGGCTCTTCCATGGTTTTCTCTTAATAGAAACCGTGACAAAGGCATGATTATAGTCCTAGCTATGGCCCTTCTAACATTTTTCTTTTTTTTTCTTCTCATGATTTACCTTCCATCGTTCATCTGTTGGCCATGAAATTTGATGTAAAGCTTCATAACTTGATGTTTTTTTTTTTGTAGCCAATTACTCATCAAAGTCCTATAAAAAGATAACAATCCATTAAAAACTTGTAAGAAACATCTTGTTTAAGGACTAAGCAAATATGCACATGATTCAAAAGTATTTTTCATTCAAACTAAAGATAATCATCATAAACTATGCCTAAAAGATATATATAGTCTAGGTACTATTAAATACCTATGCATTTAAGCTATTGCTTATCCTCAAGTAATGACTTAAAATCATCCACTCAAAATAAAAGCAATCAAGATTTAAAAGTTAACTGATTAAAAAAATATCAATCAATATTTTTAATATACCTCAGATATTACAATTCTTTCATGAAAAAAACATTATTATCACACATAATCACATTAACTATGTAACCCTCAATGCATAATATCAAGCATCTAAAAGGTTTTATATATATCATCATGCAAAATTAGTCAAGGATATTTACATTAACATAAATTAATCTTGTCTTTTGACATGATGAAAAACACCTTGTTATGAATGTCCCTTGGTTACTTAACTCGGTTATTATTTTTGCTTATTTTCAATGTCATCTATACTTTTGGCGTGAAGGTGAATAATTTTTTATGAACACTCGTGGTTAATCAACTAGATCATAATCTCAAATGGTTACTAACTCCATTTATAAACTTTAACCATTTTATCGATGTAAAACTAACAAAGTAAAAATTTTGCCTACTTTATTCAATCACGCATAAACATTTTTTTTACTAAATTACAACCTATTCCTAATTCACATGATAATCAACATGCACAGTCTTTAGAAACTTGTTCATACATCAAGGTCTCGTAAAACACATGTAATTCGAGCAAAATAAAAATAAGAATAAAAATAATTTGAGTTAAAAATCTTTCAAGCATTAATCAATGCCCAACTAAATTAGAAACATCAATTAAATTAAATTACCATAAATAACAAACAACTAATGATCAATGATGCACTATCTAAGCCTCCTAATAAATGCTTATTTATTATCATTAGCTTGACAACAAAAATTTCTTATCCTTTACCAAAATTCTTGTTTCAAGCCTTACTGTTCTCATTGGTCTTTCATTTGGAGCTCTTTGGATACTATTCGAGGCTCGATAACATTAATAAATTAAGTTTAGAGGTTTATGTATTGGAATCTCGTATAAAGCAATTAAAATTCCATCAATAATATTACAAAAAGAAGGGCATGCTACTTTTTATTCAAAGATGACCTAATAGTTTCATAACTAGAAAAATTAATCAATCCATCTTCAATTCTAAGGGCCAGTTGCTATTTAAGAACATCAATTAATGCGTTACAAGTGACTAGAAAAGGCCAATCTAAAATTAAAGGAATATCATCCTCATTCTCTATATCTAGGATCAGAAAATGGATAGGAAATATAAACTTATCAACTTTCACTAAAATGTCCTCTACTATGCCCCTATGATAGTTAATGAATCTATCAGCCAACTGTATGCTCATCCTAGTAGGCTTTATTATCTCGAGACCTATTTTATGAAACAATTATATAACGCTATATTTTTGCTAGCCTAAAGGCTAGCTAATGCCCCATGCAAATGCAAACTACCAATTATGCAAGGGATTGAGAAACTTCCTGAGTGCTTTAGTTTATGTGATATTTTATCAACAATTATGGCTGCATACTCCTCAATTACCATCATCCCTGAAGACATTTTCATCTTCTTTGTTAAGAGCACATCACATATAAACAATGCATTCTTTTTTTCTTGAATAAAAGTTTTAACAGGATTGTTAGCATTTAATTTCTTAATAGGCCTAAAGTACATACTTGTGTGCTCCTCAAGTTATTCAATGCTCACTTTGGTAGGATCTGAAAGTAACGCCTTTTGATTTTTCATCTCCTCCACTATGCCTTCTTCTCTTCCTTAGCCTCTTTCTCATCTTCCATTCCTGTAGCTTCTTCCTTATACATTGTCTTAATACCTTCCTTCTCACTGACTACTTCCTTATCATCACTAAAGAACACCATAATCCATTTTCTCCTTTAGGTTTTTCTTAGTGTTATGAGGTAAAGTACCTAGTGATCTCTCTAAAACACTCCTAGAAAGTTGCGCAACATGGTTTTCTAAGTTTATGATCTAACATTCTATATTCTAAAACTAAGCATCAGAAGCGATGCTATATTTGGCAAGAAACTCTTTTAAGCTAATTATTTATATTTATATTGTTAGAAGCATGATGGGTGATTTTGTCCTAACTAGGCTTGAGCTTTTTAGAAAAAAATTCGATGATTGTGCCACCTTGGATTGTAGGTGTTGTTATATACATGGTTTTGTCACTTCCCCATGTAGTCAACTTGCTCAAATTGTCATTCAGCTCCTGATGATTATCACTTATGATTTAGGTACGGGTACCCTCCTCTATAAAAATCACACATCATCACTTAAGCTAAAGCAGAAGCCACTGTCATGCTCTCCAACTTCCTCGTGGGTGTATTTTTCTTGGCTTCCAAAGAAGTTATCATGTCTACACTAAGCACTACTTCGCTAGACTTAGACCTTTATCGTGAACTGCCCTACTGGTATATGTTCATGACTTTGTTCTTTATAAGCTCCTAGAGCTGCTTAGGGGTCATAAACCTTGTTATACTTCTTAAGGATGCATCAATAAGTTGTTTGGTTGTAAAGTTTAGGCATATATAGATACAAAATATCCTTAGAAACTTAAACAACATACATGAGGGTCAAGGCATCGATTGCCAATCACTCAAAAGAAAAGAAAAGAAAAAAAATAAACTTTTTAGGTTAGAAATTACTTAAGAGTTTATCAATGTTCAACCAAGTCAAAAGCTTCAATTTAAGTCAAGACCATTCTAAGATGAAACATTTAAGTCATCACTTTTGGACTCATAATAAATCGAATGTGAGTGGTATATGATTAACCAAGCAAGTTCATCTCCCCTACACTTAAACTAAATTATCTTTAATATTTAAAAAGTAATGTAAACACAAGAGAAGGAATAGGAATAAGAATAATCTTTTAAAGTTTGTAAATAGTACGTATCCTTGATGGAGAGATTGTAGTTCACTTTATGTACCTGTAAACTGAAAAAAATTTAAAATAACCTAAAAGAAAATCAATTAAAACAAAGAAAAAAATAAGGAAATGGTTAGGATGCCTTCCTTCAAGCTCGTGTTTATGGTCTTTATCTCAATCCATTTTATCTCATGTCATGTCATATTGATAAAAGAAAGTGAAAATTAATTGAAAGGCAAAAAGGAAAAGGCCTCTATTTCGTACAAAAATGCTCATAATCTTTAAAGAGTGGAAGAGTTATGCAACAAACACAAATAGGAAATAATGTGATAAAGGTAATAAAATAAGAATAAAAACAATAAGAAAAATAGTAAAACACTGGCATCGGTTTCTCTATAATGGCACTCAAAATTTGGTATGGCTATCGCGGGCCACTAAATAATAAAGAACGAACTTTACCTCCTAACTATGTAGTAGGGTGAGTCAAGATCGATTCAACAAAAAACTATTTAGTGCCTATTACTATTTCTAATATTACGCAAAATAAAAATCCTTGATTTGATTAAATTAGAATAAATAGAAAATATTCTTCATGAAATTAAAGCAACTAGAAAAAGAACATAAAATATAAAGAAGCAAATATCTAAAACATTAATCTTAATTCACATGGAAATCATATAAAACATCTTGGGACACTTAATATTATATATAGAGGCAACTAAACACATGTATAGCACTCAAAAGAAAAAGAAAAAGAAAAAAATTTTAAGGTTAGAAATAATTCAAGAGTTGATCAATATTTATTAAATCAAAGACATCAAATGAATTAAAATACCAAAATTAACAATTGACTAAAAATTAAGATCATATCAAGATGAAACATTCAAATCATTACTTTGACATTCATAATAAATCAAACATAAGAAAAATGAGTCTTAGTTCATTAATTCCCCCCATTTAAATTGAATATTATCCCTAAATTTTAAAAAGTGAAGTAAACATAATAGGTGAAATGGGAACCAGAATACTCCCCTAATTTATGTATGCCATGGAAGATTGTAGCTCAGTTATACCCCTGTAAACAAAACAAGTGAAGGAAAGTTAAACATGCCAATGGAAAGAAACTAAAAGCTTATTTAAAAAGTAAAAAATATAAAGGCTAAAGAAATGGTTAGGTTTCTTCTTAACAAGCAATTATTTAAGATCCTTAGTTCGAACCCTTTTTGTACATCATTCAGCATTAAATGAAACTTGAAGTTTCATAGAAAAATCACATGATTAAGTTGATGAGTCAGTTACATCCAGCCTTGAAACTGTCATACAATTAGTAGGATGTCTCATAACATTGAAAATGTTGAACTTTATCACTTCACCATCAAACTCCATGGTTAACTCTCAACTATAGACATTGATTTTTGTGAGGGATGTCTTGAAAAATGGCTTCCACAATAAAACAGATGATAAATAAGGGGACTTTTCATCCTGCATGTCAAGAACATAAAAATGTAGAGGAAAAACAAGTTTGATAACCTACAACAAGACCTCATCAATTACCCTTTTAAGGTAAGTGCTAAAATGATCAGTAATAGAATAATAACACGAGTTTCTTTTAAAGGTCCCAATTTAAGATCTTTAAAGAGAAAAGGTGACATTATATTGATAATAACTTCTAAACCTAACATGTAATTATCATACTTCATGTTACTAATTTTGCATGGAAGAGAGAATATACCAAGATCCGTGATTTAGGTGGTATCTCTCCTTATATCACGACGAAAACATTCTTCCATATGTTGACCTTTTTGTCACCTTGTAATTTTTTCTTATTAGTGCATAACTACTTTAAAATTCTTGCATATTGTGACACTTGCTTAATGACTTCAAGTAGAGGCAGGTTTAACTCTACAGCGCATAACATGTCCAGGATCTCTTTTTCTTGCTCCTTTTTCATCTTTTACTCGCCCATCTTTTTCAAATTACTAGGAAAAGTATAAAGACTTTGTTAATAATACTATAAGATGTACCATTTACCGTAAAAGTTTTTTCATTCTCATTCTTCTTCAAAACTATCTCTTTTATACCTCTTCTTGCTTCTTTTCTCTTCCTCCTTCTTTAAGCTCTTTAACTGCTTCCCAAACCATAAAAAGATTTGGACACATTCTCCCTAGGATTTCCCTCCAATTAATTGGGAAGTCTAGTAGAAACTTGGGATTATATTCTTCCTAATGAGTTAATTACTTAACTAACTTGATTATCTAAATTTCTTCAAACCACTCCTTGTTTCTTGTTGAAATTAAAGATTTTTAGGAGCCACAATTTTTACAATCTCCTTCAGAGACATTCCACCAACTTATTTTTGTGGTCATATAGGTATAGGCCTAGGTTGAAACCATGCCTATGCTTGACAAAAACCTAGAAAAGAGTAAAATATTTATTCTTACTACTGTGGAGTAGGAGGTCCAAAGTTTGATCCACTTGCTTGTTGATTGTTCGTATGTTTAAAATTAGGATGATCCTTACACCCTGAATTATAAGTAGGAACATAATGATCAAACTTTCTTTGCTAAACTTAGGGACCTTTAATGGTATAAACCTACTATCCATCCTTTAAAGTAAGGAACATATCAAAGTGATGACTAGAAAATTAAAAAATTTCACATAACTTGGCTTTTCCCTTGCTAATTAGAAAATCAACAATTTCACATACCTTGGCTTTTCCCTTGCTAGCAACCACTTGTTCTACCAAAGATGTGAGATTCGCTAATTGCTGCTTCAACTTCATGATAGAACTTCCTTAACCTATTGGGTAGAGGATGATAAGTTGTTTATGCTAACCTAGTACTATGAATTAGATGCCATAATTATTGTAATCCTCTTTGCATCATCTAGTGTCTTATCTACTAATGCCCACCACCTGTTGCATCAATCATGTTTCAATCTATGGGCACTAATCATTCATAAAAATACTAAATCAGCAACTGCTCACTAACTTGGTGGTTAGGGCAATTATGACATAACTTCTTCAAGTGCTCCCAGTACTCGTGAAGTGATTCTCATGCTTTTTATCTAATGCCACAAATCTCTTTCCTAATTTTTGTTACTCTCAATGATAGCAAATACTTCTACAAAAAGCACTTGTTGTATCTATTCCCATGCGGTGAGAGATTCAGCTGGTAGATCATACAACCATTTCTTAGCAGTATACACCAAGAAATATTTTAAATATACATTTTGTATCATTCCTAAATATGCAATTTAGAACTCCTTTAGGAACTTATTCAAATTAGTGATGTAGCTTTAACCTAAAGAATAAATAACAATAAAGTAAAGCTACATAGAAGATATTTTGAAGACTTATGAAATATATTTGATTATCAAAAACATGTAAATTGTGTTCTAACAATGATGTTAACCTATAGACACAAATAAACTCTTGTATCCTATAGTCCTCTAATTATAGGTAAATTCGATACGATTGTAAATTTACCCCAAACAACACTAAAATCTTGGAAAAGCCCTCTATATTCAAAGGTGTAGCAACATTAAGCAATAGGAAATAGTTAACATAAGCTATATTGATATAAGCTAAGATCATGCAACTTAAGACTATAAACTTTACACTAATTGACAAAGTTTTACATATAAAATCAATTAAGTATTGCTAATTAGGATATTAACTAGTAACAATTAAAGATCACAAGCTCATACCTAGTACTTAAATTAGAAATCATAAACATGATGGGCAGTGCTACACATTACCATTATTTATTGGCATTTAACCATAGTTTTAACTTAATCATAGCATAAAACATAACAACCATTAAAAACTCAATTCATATCTCGCAATCACAATCCATTTGTCCCTTAACATCTTCTTTCCCATAGGAAATTAGCCTAAATTTATAAATAATGAAAATAGAAAATATTATCAAATAAAAAATGATGAATAAGCAAGTAGAGATAATGAAGCTAAAGATTCAACAAACTATTTAACAATATTCAAAGGTTTTAACAAGAATAAGTATTAAAATTCCACCAGATGAAAGAACAATGAACTAATAATAAATGAACATAAATAATGTTGCGTTGGTTAGGTGACTTAAAATTTAATGGATGTTCAAAATGATTTTTACTTTGAAACCAACGTACTTTTTAGGCAAGTGCACCTATCGCAAAAGTAATAAAGCGAAGTAAAATTTAAGCTCCGAGTGTCGAACCCACAGGGAATTGTTTACTTAACTACTAGGTTGATTGGATTACAATTAT
>JAOXYD010006219.1:0-15405 GCA_028565735.1 Pinacopodium congolense | reverse complement strand
CCCACATATTTGCTTTAGGGGGAGACTTCAATTTGGTGGGTTAAATGAGGCCATTTTACTCTCTACCAAGTGCTATTTTAGTACCTATCTAGATTTTTTCATCTAGATCTCCATCTCCCATTAATTGCTACTTATGCAACTTGCCTCCAACTTACAATTGAAATATATTATGAGGTTCTAAAGTAAAAAAAAAAAAAACTTAGAGAAAAACATGTTTTTAGATCAAAATATCAGGTTCTCATAAAGCTTAGGACTATTTACCTGTGTTCTTCATATTTTTTTATTTTGTTTGCAAATTTAGCTTTTTTTTTTTGGATTATAAAAGCTCAATCACGTATCTCAGACCTGGAGACACATTTGTAGCTACTTTTAGTGCATTCTAAACTCATTGTCTGTATTGAAATCCACTATTGTGCGTATATATTCAAGAATATGATGAATATGACGGATATGCTTTCTTTTTTAATTCAAATTAGTGGTTGAGTTAATTTTTGGATAAGGGATGGTTATTACATGATCTATATGCATGTTTAGACATGATTAAGGACTATCTTTTACTTATTTGAATGCTTAAACATTGTCTTGAATAAATCATTTAAGATAAAGAGGATAAATGGTTAAGTAAAGGACCGGTCACTTAATCCATTGGAAAATTAATAAGTAACTTGATTTTAATCAATATGTGATTAATGATTGATTAATCTTGACAGTGTTAATTTGAAAATATAAATTTTTAGGTTAAGCTTCTTAAACTTTAAGCCTAATTCTTAGATTTATGAGTGGACCCAACCATCAACTTGGAAAGTTAGAGAAAAAACATTGATTTGACCATACCTTGATTTAGTGAAGTTTCCATAGTACAAGTCTATTAATCCTTTTAGATCATCAAAAACCATTTCCTTAGTGAATTAATCCATTAAGCAATCTTAAAATTTAAAGGTAGTCTTCTTTGAAAAATTTGAGGCCTTTAGTTTACTTTGGTAATTTTAGTTAATTTAATCAATCAAGATCAGCCTCTTTAAAGAATTGTTGGTCAATTGCCTTAGCACATGCAATTTGAATTTCCCTATAGGATGATAATTCGAGTCTAATTGACTCACTTTATTACATGTGGTATGTATACTTGTCGACTTGTTGGTTTAAAACTTATTTTTGATAAAAAATGCTTAAATTGTTGAATTTGGTAATTAATTTGATTAATTTGACCCTAATTGAACCAGTAAAAACTCCTACTCTATAAACTACTCTTCTTACTTCTATTCTTATGAAGCCTTCTCATGGAAAAGTTGTGGTTATTCTCTCTCGGATAGAGTTGAGGTATATATTAGGAAATTTTTTCTTAATTATGTGTGTTACTTTGAATATTTATGATAATAATGTTGTGTTTATGAAGTAAATTTATGTTCTTTGATGTTATTTTTATTATTTATGTGTTTTGAGTGTTTAGTGATGATATTGAGCATGTTTTGGATCTTATTTGTGCAGATGCTTAATGTGTTTCCATTTGGAGTTTAATTAGAGAACAAAAGAGGAGAAGAAGGACAGAAACTTGAAGAAAATACAGGTCACAATCATGGGATTTACCATGATCATGAAAGAAGACTATAAAAATTCCCATGATCATGGGATCTAGAGGTTTAAATTGCATGCAGATCTCACATTCTTTCCCACCAAGGAACATTAAGGGACTTACCCAAAAAGGCAAAAAATAGGTTTTGGTGGCTACCCAAATAAGGAAATAACATCAACCTCATAAAGCATCAAAAGCTACTCACTTTCCAAATTTCTTGCACCAAGGATAGAAGAGGAAGATTATCAAGCTTCATCTAGTTTTCTTCTTTCTTTTTTTTATAGCTTTTTGTATGGGGAATCTAATTTATGGCGAACTCATCAACATCATTTGTAGCTAAACTTCCTGTTAGAGACTACTCTTGAACTATTTTGTTGAATTCTATCATATTGATTTCAATGAATGCATGTTTATGATGTTTATTATGCTTAATCATTTATTCACATTAAAAGATGGGATTAAGACATTATTATTAGGGTGCATAATGAGATTTGATATCCTAATAGACCCGTAAATATCATATCATTAATTAGTTGAAGAGAGATCATATTAAATAATTGATTACCTTTAAAATTGCTTCAGAACTAGTTAGGTAGTTAGGAAGAGTTTTAAGAGATCAAGAGATTCAAATCAATTCCTTTCTTATTCAACTAGTGAAACTTGGTTACACCTTGAGATAGGATGACTAAAACTATAACATATCTTAGGTTTTACATAATTAAATACGGCGAGAGGGAGATAAAATAGGGATGGAAATAATTCTTATTGTTAAATTTTGAATTCTCACATTCCTGCACTCTTCGATTGTTAATTTATTATATTTTTTTACTTTAGTTTAATTTAGTTATTTCCATTTTATTTTTTAACCTTAAACAAAATATAACTGAAGTTGTTATGTGACTATTCCTAATCTCTATTGGACGATATCTATTATACTATAAATTTATTATCTGTATACTTGTACTATAGTATAAAACTTAGCAAAACAATCAACAAGTTTTTTGCATAATGCCAAGAATTTGTAGTCTTAACATCTTGTTCAATTTAAGTGATTTTAATTTAAGGAAACTGATACTCTTCCTTATGTAATTGCAGGTTTATGAACACAAGGTACTCAAGAAACTCAAGTAAACTAGTTAACAAAGACATTTCGAATATCATGAGGAAAGAAAGGGAGATAAGATGATTAAAGAGTCAAGAAGTTATTCAAATAACAATAGTAGAAGAAGTAGAACAAGGATGGGATCAAAGGACACTTATAGACTTCATAAGGCTAGGTTTCAATGCTAATTAAAAAGGGATAATAAGGCCTCTTGCCCAAGTGAACAATTTTGAAACCAAGTCAGCTTTGTTGAACATACTTTAAATAAATGTTCAATTCTATGTTTTAGATAATGAAGACCTTAACGAACATCTAGCCAACTTTCTAGAGATTCATAACACAATTCGATATAATGGGCTTTCAGAAGGTGCCATAAAGATGAGGCTATTCCTATTCACTCTAAAGGATCGAGCTAAGGCATGGTGAAACTCTCTTACCTAAAAAAATATCACAATAGGGGAACAACTTATTTAAGAATTTTTAATTAAGTAGTTCCTATTGACAAAGACTTTAATGATCATTAAAGAGGTAAACAACTTTAAAAAAAGTGATAGGGAGTCATTGCATGAAGCATAGGAGAGGTTCAAGGAGTTGCAAAGGAGCTACCCATACCATAAGTTACCTAAGGAGTTCCTCTTACAAACATTCTACAATGGAGTAAATGAACATACAAGAGGGACTATAGATGCGACAGTTGAAGGTTCCTTGATGAGAAAAAATTGATGTGGCTCATGACTTATTAGAAGAAATGGTGAACAACATTTTTTTATGCACAAATGAGAGGAGCATACAAAAAGTTTCAAGACGGCAAAAGGGGATGATACCATTGATTTAGTGACACCCCTCTAAACACAAATATCATCCCTCACTAAGAAACTAAGGGGATATTTGGTGTGGCTTCATTTTATGGTTTTAGTTTCTTGTTTTTTTAAGCAAAAAAAAAAAACCAGTACAGAAATCAAAAAAGACAACATACTAATACAACACAAAAATCAAGTACAATCGCACAGAAACTGAGGACAACACACAAAAACCAATATAAATACACAAAAAATACAACTAAAAACTACAACCAATAGCAATACCAAATAACCCCTAAGTAACTTGCAAGGCCCTTCTTCCTCTTAAGTGAAGGCCATGCAATATAGATGTGAGCTACGTGGGCAAGAAAGTTATAAGACATCTGATTGATTCATGATGAATTCCAATGGCAAGGAGCAAATAAATTATATAGGAGCACCACAACAAAGAGGTAGCAATCCTTATTTTAATACTTATAATCCAGGGTGGAAGAACCACTCAAATTTCTCTTAGACTAATAAAGCAGGTATCGATGTAGGAGTACAAGGCCCTATTAGGTCTCCAACAAGATTGACTTGGGTTGATAGAGTTGAAGATGGACAAGTTGATGGATTTTTTAAGCTCTAAGTTCACTAGCCAAGAAGAAGGTTAAAAGAGGATGGAAGATAAGTTAGACTAACTAGTAAGGAATCATGCATCTTCTATTCACAACCTGGAGGTTCAAGTTAGATAGCTTGCCAATGCTTTATCATCAAGAAGTGCGGGGAGCCTCCCAAGTAACTAAAAGTGAATTAAAGGGAGCAATTAAAGGAAATCTCATTTAGAAGTGGCAAGCAGCTAGAGAAGCCAATGAAGAGGGCTAACAGCTCTAAGGAAGAAAGCTAAGAGAAATAAGAAGAGACGATTGAGGAGAAGCCTTATGTGCCACCACCACCTTACAAGCCAAAAATTTCTTTTTCACAAAAGCTAAAGAAGAACCAATTGGATAAAAAATTAGCAAAATGTTTAGATAATTTGAATAATTTGTAAATCAACTTTTCATCTGTGGAAGCATTGGAGAACATGCCTAAGTACAAAAAGTTCCTTAAGGATATCTTAACCAATAAGTGGAGTTAGGATGATAATCAAATAATGTCCTCAACAAATAGCTATAGCTCCATCATTACTAGTGATATGCCATCCAAATTACAAGATCTAGGGAGTTTTACTACCCCTTGTGTTGTTGGTAATCTTGAATTTTCTAATTTATTATGTGAATTGGTAACAAGCATTAATCTAATGTCTTTATCCTAAATAATGTGAAGCCAACTTATATGCTCATCTAATTAGCGGACCAATCAATAAAGAAGCCATTTTGAGTGGTGGAAGATGTATTGGTCAAAGTGGGCAAGTTTATAATTCCTACTAATTTTGAGGAATGTCATAACTTTCCATTGATTTTATTGAGATCATTTATGAACATAGTGAGAGCATTAGTAGATGTACATAAAGAGAAGTTAGTTCTTAGGATCAGGGATGAATAGGTAGAGTTAAGCTTGAGGAAATGTTTGAAAAACTAGTAGAAGGAAATGCTTTCATGAAGATTGATATAGGAGTAAGTTGAGGAAGTTATATAGTTGAAAGGTGATGAGAGTTTAAAAGAAGAAGAAAAGTTAGGGAAGGAGCAAAAACAAGAACCCTTAGAGAGAACTAACACGCCCACTCTACCTTTCATCGAGAGGCCACCCATCTTGAAGTTGAAACCTTCCTCTTCACACCGTAGGTAAACCTTCTTAGGTAAGGATCACACATACATTGCTAATCATCATATCTAACCAACTAAATATGGAGTAAGAAGAGAAGTAAAAGAGATGATTAAAAGGAGGATGAGAACTGTGGGATGGCAAATTTCAAAAATTAGAGGAATTAGCCCTAATATGGTGATGAATAAGATTAACCTTAAGGAGGGGAATAATAAATTAAGAGAGCATTAAGGGAGATTAAATCCTAAAATGTAAGAGAATGTGAAGAAGGAAGGGTGAAACTTTTGGATGCTGGAATTATTTATCCAATTTTAGATAGTGAGTAGGTAAGTTTGGTGCAATGTGTGCCAAAGAAAGGAGGCATAACGACAATGGAAAATAAAAAGGACAAGATGATATCCACTAGAATAGTCAAAGGTTGGAGAGTTTGCATTGATTAGGAAGCTAAACTTGGTAACTTCAAAGGACCATTTACCTTTGGCTCTTGTAGACCAAATGATTGAAAGAGTAGTTGGGCATGTATTCTACTATTTTCTTGATGGTTATTTAGGCTACAATCAAAATTTCATCTATTGGAAAGATTAAAAGAAGACCATTTTCACATGTCCCTATAGAACATTTTCCTATAGATGGATGCCTTTTAGGCTTTGTAATGCACCCACCACTTCCTAAATGTGAATGATAGTCGTATTTGGGACATGATTGAGGATGTAATGTAGGCATTCATAGATGACTTCTCAGTTTTTTAAGACTTCTTTGATCATTGCTTGATGAATCTAGATAGAGTTTTACAATAGTGTAATAAGGCACACTTGATTTTGAATAGGGAGAAATGCCACTTCATGGAGGATGAGGGGATGGTTTTTGGACACAAGGTAACATGAAAGAGTATCAAAGTGGATAGAGATAAAATAAAAGTTATTGAGAAGCTCCCAGCACCTAGCAATATCAAGGACATTCGATACTAATCTAGTAATTCATAAAGGATTTTTCTCTCATTGATCACCTCTTACAAATTTATTGATCAAAGATGTGCCTTTTGATTTTGATAGTAATTATCTTAATGCTTTTGATCAATAGAAGGACAAAAAGCTACATGCAATATACTATGATAGCAAAAGCTTGATTGGAGAAAAATTGAACTATACCATAATCAAGAAGGAGTTGTTAGGAAAGGTATTTGCATGTGATAAAAGTTGTTCATATCTTTCAATCTGAAAGATTATTATTTTTATAGATCATGCGGTGATGTTATATCTTTTTTTTGAAGAAGGATGAGAAACCAATGCTTATTCATTGGGAGCTACTACTTTGAGAGTTTGACACTAAGATAAGAGACAATAACGGAATAGAGAACGTAGTGGCTAATCATTTATCACATATTAAAGGAAAAGAGATCTAATAAGAAGAGGAAATCAATGAGCAATTCCTCTGTAAGTGGTTAATCTTGGTAATTTACCTATTTTTTAAATTGTTTACTGATGTAGTTCATAATTAAACTAATTTTTTTAATGGTTTACTGATATAGTAAACTATTTTATAAATGATATCCTTCCCTCTAACTTGTCTTATAAAAAAAAAAGAAGCAGTTTCTTTGAAAGCACTCGTTACTTGAGCAATATAAATTTTGTGCTGTTGATTTGATTTATAGGTGTGTTCCCAAAGAAGAGATGCTTGAAGTGTTGACTCAATGTCACAGCAACCTTATGCAAGACATTATGGAGCAAACAAGATAATAAACCATGTTTTGAAATGCAGATTCTTTTGGCCAACCTTATTCAAAGATGCTCGTGAATATGTGCTAAATTATGATAGATTCCAATGATATTTTGAGAAGAGATGAGATGCCCCTTTTTAACATCTTGGAGTTTGAAATGTTCGACATATAGGTGTTAGACTTCAAAGGACCTTTCCTATCATCTCTTGGTAACTCTTATATCTTAGTTGGCATTGATTATCTATCAAGATGGTATGAGGAAATTGTATCTCTGAATAATGATGGAAAAGTTATGTAAAATTTCATGAAGAAGATATTCAATAGCTTTGGAGTTCCTAAGGCAATCCTAAGTGATAGAGGAACACATTTTTACAACGAGCCCTTTCATTCACTTCTAAAGAGATATGGATTATAGCATAGAATGGCCACACCACACCATCCAAAAATAGGTAGACAAGTTGAGGTTGTGAATAAAGAATTGAAGAGAATCTTAGAGAAACTGGTGAATAGTTTAAGAAAGGATTGGTCTTTGAAGTTAGATGATACATTATAAGCACATCAAACTGCTTTCAAGACTGCTATAGGTACAACTTCATTTAGACTTATTTATGGCAAGACTTGTCACTTACCTTTAAAGTTTATTTATAGGGCATATTGGCTGATCAAGGCATTGAATTTGATTGGAAAGTAACTGGTGAGAAGAGACTATTGCAACTTGATGAATTTGAGGATCTAAGATACAGTACTTAAGAGAATCCCAAGTTGTATAAGGAGAGAGTGAAGAAGTGGAATAATACACATATTAAGAAGAAGGAGTTAAAGAGTGATGACTTGGTGGTGTTGTTTAACTCAAGACTTTGATTGTTTCCAGAAAAGCTTAAATCCCATTCAAAGTCATCCAAGTGTTTAACCATGGAGCTTTAGAATTGGAGAATGAAAAATGTGAAACATTCAAGGTCAATATGCATAATACTTTAGAGGGATAGTCTCACAAGAAAGGGAAGTGATCTCTTTCCTTTCCCTTGATTCTTCATGATTAATTTAGTAATGGTCAAGCTAATGACATTAAACTTAGCATGTTATGTTCTTAATATTTTTCTTTGTGAATTCATAGATGTGTTTATTACAATTTGATTCTTGAGTTATCCTTGATTATTTTTGCTTTGAATTTCTTAATGATTAGTTAATCATTTAAGTACTTGATGTTTGCTTGAATGTTTGGTATTGAACTATAGCTTAGAAGAGAACAAAAGAAGAAAAGAGAGGAGATTATGGTGGTTATCAGATACCACTATCATATGATTTTCCATGATTGTGATAGAGCACCTAGCAAGTTCCCATGATCGTATCATAGGACTTCCCATGATTCACATGATCGTGGGCTTTATCAAGACCCATTTCACTTTAAAACCTATTTTGCCATCTCATCTTCTTCTTCATTCTTTTTCACTCTTCCCTCTCTAGACACGCCGCCCACTCCCTAAACTCACCAAACACTCCATTTTCACACCAAATTCTTAACACTTGTCCCTCATTATTCCATAGTTCCTTTCATTTTTCACACTTTATGTACTTAAATCACAATTTTTGTGTCTCCGCTCACCCCTTCTCTTTCTAGTTACATTTTTCCTTCTCTCTTGTTATTTTAGCAAAACTTTATCTTAATGCCTCTTAATAAGCTTCCCACTAACAAACAAGTGGATAAGAGGTAATAATAAGTAATTGGAGAATGATTACATGACATTCGCAATTTACACCCTAGAGGAAGGTAATACCTTCTTGAATCTCAAATTTAAAACATTGATGGCCTTGAGCTACTTCAATTTTGAATTATTGACTCACTTAGGATTAAAGGAAAAGTTTGAGAATTTGGATTCCAAATTTCTTGAATAAAATTCATTCATATTGAATTTCCTATCTATTATGAATTAAGACTTGAATTTTTCTCTACATTATAACATGATACAAAGAATTTTGATGTTTTTTGGTTTTATTTGAGAGGTCAAGCATATAAGTTAGATTATGGAATCATGTGTGACATTTTTATCTTGCCTAAAACCAAAATCATTGACTCATGAAAATTTTGATGTGGATGACTATAGGAAACATATTATAGGAGAGAATGATTTTGACTCTCGAAATGCCCCACATTCACTTTTTAAGAGCAAGAAAACTTGTCATCACACAAATTTATACACTACAAAATTTTTAATAAAAGTGAAAGTAACAAGTGTTCTTCAAAATAGTTACTTTTTCTTTAGTGCATGATCATAAGCATAAGGTATGGACAACTTATCACATTTTTCACTCCTTAGTTGCTAATTTCACCAAGAAAAGTAATTATTTAGGCATGGGGTTCATTGCTTCTGCTTTTACTGATTCTTATAGTGTAGATGTGAATGGCTTAACCCTTGTTAATTGTGAATATTTTGATGAGCACTTACACTGCACTGAGATTTTGGAGCACCATAATATGGAGCGTCGAAATACAATATCCATATCTTTTAAGTCTAGGAAAGGACACATCCACATCTCAAGTCTTCTCATCCCGAGCCCTACCTTAAGACTACAAACTGTCTACTAGCTCTGACAAAGGAGAAGGGTGGGAAGTAGTTCTCATTGTTATAGAAGAAAATAGCCATAGGATGGAGAATTATATGGATGTAATGAAGGCACAGATAAAGTGAGTGCTCAAGCAACAATGATACCAAACCAAGAAGCTCCTCAAGTTCTTGCAAATCTAAAACATTCATGTTCCCTTACCAACATCATCTCTGCCACACTCTCCATATTTCATTCTTGCCCTTATCTCTTTTTTGTGTGTTCCTTATTGTTTTTGTGTTTTATTAGTTTTTTGGTGTGTTTGTTATTAGTTGTTTTGTGTATGTTTCTTTTTTTGTGTACCTCATTTAAACATTGAGGATAATGTTTTATACAAATATAGGGATGTAGTACATGCATTGCATATTGTATAAAATTTTAATTGAAAGCATGAATTTCCTATATCTTTATGAAAATTTATTTATTATTTTCATTTATTTTGTTTGATGAAGTGAGAATTGCAAAGTTTGTGAGCATATGTTTGAATGCATTGATGGCATGAAATTGAAAGGAATTGATTCAACAAGGAACAAGGTTGTTTGAGTAGTGAAGAAATATGACACTATAAAGTTTACATGTGATTATCTTTTCATTGCATTTGCAAATTAATTAGGATATTGCATACCTTTTTTTAGCCTTTTTCACATTTGTTTAGATGCACTTTTTATAAAATTGGACTTAATTGGTAGGCTTCATTAGTGATCATTCATGGAATACATTGATTAGGAAGAAGCGATATAGATTCAGATTATAAATGAAATAAATATGTCAAATTAAATTCCTACTCCACTAACTCCTTAAGTAAATGAAAAAAAACAATAAAAGAAAAATGGATTAAGAGTAAAGCAAAATGCTAATTGTGACATGTGATATAGCTGAGTAACTAAAGGTGTTCCCTATATGACGTACACCCTCACATTAAAAGGCTAAAATGGCACTCCAACCAAGCAACAAAGAACATCACCTACTTGAGTAACGAGAGGTGTGCCCTTCAAGACATGAACAATTGTGTACAAAGACTAGGTTGATGTTCTTAGAAAACGTAAAAGTTGATTTTTTAAACGAAAAATTGAAATTCCATGGTTCTTCTTTAAATATCAAAAAATTTTAAGGGTGATTGCTCAGTGATAGCCTACCTTCCAATTGGTAATTTAAACATAGTGCAAGCTTACAAATGCCATGGACGTGAAAAATAAGATAGTAATGTTCTAATTAAATTTCATTTTCAATTTAAAGAAACTCATATTGTGAATGGATTAAGTGAATGTTTTGGATCTCCTTGAATAATTGATGTTCTTAACTAAACTAGTTTTATAATATGTTTTGACCTTGTTGCATTCAATTTAATATCCATTGTTGCATTTTTTTGACTTATGTGTTTTGCATACCTTGCATTTAAGTTTTGCTTGAGGATAAGCAAACGTTTAAGTGTGAGTAAGTTGATAGGTGTGCATTAGGATATGTTTTCTTAATTGTTAAGTATGTTACTTTGAATTTTTAGGATCGTAATATTATGTTTAAGACCTAGATTTATATTCTTTTGATGTTAATGTTATTGTTTATGTGTTTTAAGTGCTTAACGATCATATTAGGCATTTTTTAGATCTTATGTATATGGGTGCTTAATATCTTTCCATTTGGAGTTAAACTAGGGAGCAAAGGAGGAGAAACTTGAAGAAAATATATGTCGTAATTGTGGGATTTCCCATGATCCTGACAAAAGGTGGTGAAATTTTCCATGATTGTGGGATTTGCAGGTTTAAATTGCATGTGGAGCTTACATGCTTTTAGGGATTTTAAGTTATTTGGACATATAAAAGGGTTGGAAACCCTAGGAGCCATCAAGGAACATTAAAGGACTTACCCAAAGAGGCAACAAAATGGTTTTAGTGGCTATCCAAAGAAGGAAATGACATTAACCTTGGAAAACATCAAGAGTTACTCACTTTCTAAATTTCTTACACCAAGAATATAAGAGGAAGATTAACAAGCTTCATCTAGTTTTCTTATTTCTTTTATTTTATATCTTTTTATATGGAGAATATGATTTGTGGGAAACTCATTGACATTATTTGTAGTTAAAAATCTTATAAGAATTAATCTTGAACTATTTTACTGAACTATACCTTAATGGTTCAATATATACATATTTGTGACGTTTATTATGCTTTCTCCTTACTTGAAATTGAGAGATTAGGTTATGAAATTAGTGCTAGGTTACGTAATGAGAGTTGGTAGCTATTGTATCCATAAACATTAGATTATTAATTAGTAGAAGAGAGATCTTAATTAATTAAGTGATTACCTATAGGATTGCTTCATAACTAGTTGGTTAGTTGGGAAGAGTTTTGAGAGATTAAATGACGGCAAATCAATTCCTTTCTTATTTAACTAGTGAAATTGGGTTACACCATGGGAGAGGGTGACTAAAACTACAGAATATCCTGGGTCTTACATAATTTAATCAATAAGGAAAGAGGGAGACAAAATAGGGATAGATGTAATTCCTATTGTTAGTATTTGATTTCTTAAGTTTCTATGCTATTGTCAATTTCCATTTTATTTTGTTCCTTAAACAACGTGTAACTTAAGTTGTTAGGTTACTAATCCTAATTCCTATAGGATGATATCTGTTATACTATAAAGTTATGATCTTTATACTTCTAGTATAATATTAAAACTAGCAATCAAAAAGTTTTTAGCATTGTTACTGGGGATTACTAGCTTTAGCTTCTTGTTCAATTTGAGTGATTTTAATTTAAAGAAATTGATAGTCTTCCTTATGTAATTATAGGTCTATGAACACAAAGAGCTTAAGAATCTTAAGCAAGCTAGTCAACGAAGAGGTTTCAGATATCATAAGAAAAGAAAGGGAGATGAAAACAAGAGTAAAGCATTAATAAGCCATACAAGAATAATAGCAACAGAAGGAGAGTAACGAGGGGACCAAAGGACACTTATGGACTTAATGAGGCCATGTTTCAATGTGAATCAATAAGGGATAACATGGCCTCCTGTCTATGTCAATAAATTTGAGATAAAGGTAGCTTTAATGAACATGCTTTAAACAAATGTTCAATTATATGATTTAACTCATGAAGACCCCAATGCACATCTAGCCAATTTTCTGGAGATTTGTGACACATTTCGACATGATGGACTATCAGAAGATGTGTGAAGATTAGATTATTCCCATTCACTTTGAAGTAACTATCTAGCAAAAGTGTGGTTGAATTCTCTAAATCTAGAAAATATCATAAAATGGGAACAACTTGTTCAAGCATTCTTAGCCAAGTATTACCCATTGACAAACACTACAAGGTTTATTAAGGATATCACTAACTTTAAAAAAAGTGATGAGGAGAACTTGTATGAAGAATAGGAGGGATTCAAAGGGTTATAAAAGAGCTAACCACACCATAATTTGCCTAAGAATTTCCTCTTGTAAACATTTTATAATGGAGTGAATCATATAAGAGGGACCATAGATATAGTAGTTAGAGGTTCCATTCTATGATGAAAAAGACAAATGATGCTACTTATAATCCATTGGAAGAGATGGTGAAGAACAGTTGTTTGTGGACAAATAAGAGGAGCAAGAAACAAATTTTCAATGAGTAAAAGGGGAAGATATCCATTGATTTGCTGGCAACCCTCCAAACATAAATATTAACCCTCACCAAGCATCTAAACAACTTTAAAGGCATTTCTTCCGCTTTAGTGAAGTCTATGCAATATAGATGTGAGCTATGTGGGTAGGATAGCCATAGGATACCCGATTACTTCATGATGGATACCAATGGCATAGCGCAAGTAAACTATATAGGGCCAGCGCAAAGAGGATTAAGACAAAAAAGCTATAAAATTATTTATTCCAATACTTATAATCTATGTTGGTAGAACCACTCAAATTTCTATTAGATTAACAATGTAGGTAATAATATAAGAGCACAAGGTCCACATAGTTTTCAATAAGTTAGACTTGGGTCTTTAGAGTCAAAGATAGATAAGTTGATTGATGTTTTGGGCACTAAGTTCACTAGTCAAGAGGAAGGTCAAAAGACGATGGAAACCAAATTTGACCAAATAATAGAAAATCATGCATCATTCATCCATAACTTGGAGGTTCAAGTTGGATAGCTTGCCAATGCTTGGTCAACTAGAAGTGTAGGGAGCCTCCTAAACAACTAATAAGCTACTCCAAGGGAGAAATTAAAGGCAATTACACATAAAAATGTCAAGCAACTAGAGTAATCAAATGATAAGGCCGAAAGCTCTAAGGAAGGAAACCAAGAGAAAGTAAAAAAGAAGGAAGAGGAAGGTCTTATATGCCACCACCATCTTACATGTCAAAAATTCCTTTTCTGCAAAGGCTTAAGAAGAACTAAATGGATGTATAATTTGCAAAATTTTTAAAGAAGTTGAAAAAGTTGAAAATTAACTTGTCATTTATGGAAGTTCTAGAGAACATGCCCAAATATGTCAATTTATTAAAGGAAAATTTAACTAACAAGCAAGTTTGGGATTCAATCAAATGGTGACCTTAACAAAGAGTTGTAGTGCCATTATTACCACTCATATGCCATCTAAATTACAAGATCAGGTGAGTTTTACTATCCCTTGTTTTATTGGTAACCTTGCATTTTCTAAATATTTATGTAAATTAGGAGCAACCATTAACTAAATACCTATATTTATTTTCAGGAAATTTAGGCTACGCGACGTGAAGCCAAATTTAATGAACATCTAATTAGTGGAGCAATGCATCAGGAGGTCATTTAGCGTGGTTGAAGATGACTTACTCACGGTAGACAAATTTATAATCCAGTTGATTTTGTCCTTTTGGAGTTTGAGAATGACTGCAATTGTCCATTAAATTTGTGGATACTTTTGGTGGTCAAATTCATAGATTTTGTTGTTTGTATATTTATCCCTATTTTGGTTCTTAAATGTTTAATTTGCATATTAGTGTGAACATTGGAGGAATTATGCAAAACGAAGACAAAAATATCAAGTTCCATACCTTTAACATGGGTCTGGTTAACCCACATTGAAGAATGCCAAGAATTATGTTGAAGGATGAACAATTAGGACATTAATGACGGTTTAACAAGTCTTCAACAATGCTATTATGGGTTGGCTAGACTACCGTTGAGTGACGGTAAAAAAAAATTTCCAGTTGATCTTCATCACTTGTTGTGGGTTGTCTCCTCTAATCTTTACTAATTGCTTCCTATAAGTAGAGGACATCCTCTAAAAGCAAAAACTAAGTAGTTTAGGTGGCAAACTTGTTTTCTTTCTTTGTTTTGTAGATCAAAGTAGTTTAGGTTGGTTTTTCTTTTATTTTTCATTTTAATCCTTTGTAATTTTAGTTTGTAGGTTGTTTTTGTGTTTCCAGCAGCTTAATACATGTGATTAGAGCTAGAGTAACATATGAGAATCTTCTTTGGTGAATTCTAAACTATTAATCTTGTGTAGTATTACTGCTATTGTTAATTAATTAAAGTTGTATTGTTTAAGTTAATTACTTCACGTTCTTTGATTAATTTATGTGCTTAATATTAATTTTTATTTAATTTATCTTGGTTTAATGTGTTAATTGATGTTTAAGTGAGCTAATCTTTATTTATTGAATACTTAATGTTTATCTTAAATTGACCATTTAAGATAGAGTCATTAAATAATCTAAGATCGGAGAAATCTACCTAGGTTATTGGGTTAATAAAAAAACAATATGGTTTAAATTAGTGCATGATCAAACTCTAGTTAATAAAAAACTCGCTTGCCAAGTAGACATGAAAGCCTATGGAACCATAAAATAATCCTTGCATCCAAAAACAAAAGCAAGGCTAAATCATAGATGAAATATAGC